>PISX010009367.1:0-76120 GCA_004024625.1 Mellivora capensis
GGGGGTCAGGAATGACTGCTCCCAGGAAGGGAGGGGCTTGGATAACCGTGAAGGAGTGGGACCGCCTTCCTCCCCTGGATGCTAGGGAACCAGCTTAGATTTTTGCCAGGTGAATGACATCATCAGAGCTGGGTTTTATTGTTGCCTTAATACTCACCTTGCAGCAGGGAATACAAGGAAGGAGGGAGGAGATGCTTGTAGGGGAAAGGCCCCCGAAATTGAATGAATGACTAGGGGACAGCTTAGCCAGCAGCTAGGCAGTCCGATCAGTATTGCTGGGAGGGGATGGGGTGAGGGACGTCAGAGCCAACTCTGAGGGTTCAGCCCTGGGTGTCCAGGGGAAAGAGGGCACAGCAGAAAAGGGAGACCGCCAGCACTGGTTTCGGGGGAGATGAGTCCTATTTGCAGTCTACTGAGGAGCAGAACCTAAGCGATGACGCCCCGGGAGCTGCGGCGTGAGACTGGAATACCTTCAGGATCCTCTGTAGTTCCGCGCATGAAATACGGAAAGAGGAAGAAGCCAGGAGCCTGTGGTGACAATGCTCCAACCTCACAGGAAATGGGGCCCGTCACACGGTGCCTGGGGAGCCACGTGGCCCCGCCCCGGGCTCCCCAGCTTCGAGGTTCCGCGAGGTGGAGCCCCACAGGGACAGGACCGTAGGGCGAGCGGTGTCCTTGGAGGAGGAGCCGGGGAAGGGAAGCCCCGGGGCCGGAGCCGTTGCAAGGAAACGGTATTAACATCCAATTAAAAGGATTACAGTCATTTTTAATCATGACTTATTGTTCGGCGCTCCCAAATGAAGAGTTTCCAGTGGTTGCTAAATCAAATGGTAATTGATTCTACGTGGGTGGAGGCTTCTGACAAAAAGCCTTTTTATCCCCAGTTTGTATTCATTTCGAGGCGCACTGTCTGAAAGGCACTGATGGCCTAATGGACATGGTTCTGTTTGAATGGAATGTGGTAGAAGTCTTGGAGTTGGCTATGCGCCCTCAGGAAGGAGGGACACCGTCCTGCCCGTAGCAAAATTAATGAAGGCAGCACAAGCCTTTGCTAAACTCAGCTTTCAGGACAGACCCTTCTGTCCCAATATCTGTGGATCCCCAGAAAATCAGTAGGACAGGAGCCCTGAGGTCCCTTACAGCTGAGTCGGCACTGAAGGGTCATGTGATCCCAATTTCTGCTCAAGGGTGTTGCCAGAACTAGAGGCCAGATCTCCTCACCACCAGTCCCTCTCTCCGCACAGGGAGTGGAGATGCTTTTCCCGTGTCTTTGGCCAGCCTGACTGGGGGAGTCCCATGAAGAAGCAGCATCAGATTACATCTCATGAGGTCACAAAGTGGGGGAGGATGGTGTTGGGTTTCTTAAATCACTCAAATACTACAAGAACATACTCTCATCGTAAAAGATTTCAAATAGTCAGAAACACAAGCGTTAAAAAAGGGGCACTGCTCTTGACCTTGTCGGTTTTTGTGGATCTTTCCATATGGTATTCTAGGAGTCTGTACACATACCAATGAGCTATTGCAGGGACAGTATCTACCTAAAGAGAATCATACTCTTTCATTGTTACTTTTAAAAATTTCCTGGAGATGCCCTCCCTGTCAACATACAGATCTCTCTCCCTTTTTTCAGATAATTCATAGAATTTCAGAATGCCGATGAACTGTAGCGTATGCTTCTGTTCACACGTATTTGGGTTTCTTAATTGTTTTTACTGCTTAAAAAGTGAGACAATGGATGTTTTTACCTGTATCTCTTTGTGCACAAGTGTTAGTGTTTCTCCAGGATTGACAACTAAATGTGGAATCACCGAGATGGAAGTTAATGAGGCAGGCCACAATGTCCCCTATAGAGGTTGTACCAGTCCGTCCTCCCATTCCCCGCCTCCTTCACCCACGCGGGAGCATCAGTGCTGTGATTTTTGCCAATTTGATGGGGGGGAAAATTCATTGTTTTAATTTCCATTTTCTGGATAATAGCCACCTTGTGCTGATTTTCCTATTTGTTGGCTTTTTTTTTCATCACCACGATGTGCTAGTCCATACTCTGTCCATACTGCATTGTTCGTTCTTTTCCTATTAACATATTCTTTATTCTCAATAATAACTATTTAATATCTCTTGCCAGTATTTTTCTCCCAACCTGTCACTTACCTTTTAACTTTACTTTTTTAATACCAAAAAATGCTTAACTTGTAAATGAGATCAATCTATAAATCTTACCCTACATGACTCCCAGATCTTCTGCCTTATATCCATACCCCCAAATTGTGGGAATATTTCCTTTATTTTCCTCTAATACTTCTAGATTATTTCTTCAGTTTGACAAAGTAATTTCTCTGTAACCTAAGTGTGTGTGTGTGTGTGTGTGTGTGCAGTGTGTGAGCTGAAGTTCTCATTTTATTTTTCCCAAATATTTAGTGACGTGTCCCAGTGCTGCTCACTATTCTGTTCTGGCCATTCTCAAACTTTCTGGTCTCAGGACTCCTTTGCACTCTTAAAAATTATTGAGGACCCAAAGAGCTTCTATTTATGTAGATTATATTCATTCAAATAAATAAATATATTCAAATAAATAAATTTATTTATTTGAAGTGCCTTCTGTACTCCCACGTGCCCACAGGTCTCTCTCAGACTCTGCACTGGGGCTCTTCGCACCTCGTTTTGTTCAGTGAAAGTCTCCTCCCATCCCCCAACCCGCACTTTTTTTTTTAAGTTTTCTTACCCATTCTTGCACATTTTCTCTTCCTGATGAGTTTTAGAGGCCGTGTGTCTGATTCCTCTTTTAAATTTCTACTTCTCAGGGCACCTGGGTGGCTCAGTCCTTAAGCGTCTGCCTTCGGCTCAGGTCATGATCCCAGGATCCTGGGATCAAGTCCCACATCGGGTTCCCTGCTCAGCAGGGAGCCTGCTTCTCCCTCTCCCACTCCCCCTGCTTGTGTTTCTTCTCTCGCTGCCTCTCTCTCTCTGTCAAATAAACCCGTAAAATCTTTAAAAAATAAAATAAAATTCCACTTGAAATTTTGACGGGAATTACCGTGACATCATAGATCAGTTTGGGAGAAAGTGCACCTTTATTCCCCCGTGTTAAAGAATGTAGGACAGAAGGATTTCAGAGACTGAAAGGTGATGTTCCCAGATCCAGACTGAAGGGTCTCTGTGACTTTCCAAAGTGTCTGTCACGCAAATTACCGGATCATGAAGGGCCTGCACCCCGACTCAGGGTGGTGCTCCGGTGACAGCAGCACGAGCTGCGTTTTCCCGTCTCTGTCTAAGGAGTATAGGGTCATCCAGTAGATGAGGAAAACATGCTGACAGATTCCTGACCCCAAATATCCACAAGCATCCAACGCTGACATAGACGCTGAGTCTAGAGAAGAGAGGACAGCATCGCTGAAGGCCACCCTTCCACAGAAACCCTTCCTGGGGGGGCGCGCTGCCCAGTTTACTGTAATTTTTAAGGGGGGAAAAAAAGATGACCAAGAACATTTGTTTCTTACATTTTAAACATCAGAACCCACAACAGAGACCTGAAGCGGATTAAAATTCGTGAGGGCTGTGGCTGCAGAGAGAAGTGCCCCTCAGCCCCGCAGGCCGCCCAGAGCCTGGGTCACCCAGTGATCAGGAAGGAAAGCACCCGAGCCAGAGCCCGGACTCAGCATTCCCCGGCCACTCTGGAACCCAGGGGATTTGGGTCAATACGAAACGCACATGAAACACAGACTTTTTAAAAATAAACTATTACCCGGATTTGGCACTGGGCAAAAAATACAATCGCCAGCCTGACTGGCGGAAACTGGAAAGATGGCTTGTGACATGCTAAGGAAGACAAAGACTGGGACTGATGGGTCAGGTTCCAGATCACAGGTGGCCTTGCTGCTGTAAGTGGCAGCCTGTCCTGGGACATTGCCATCGCATGGGGCCTTGGGAAGGGTTCTTTCTGTCCTAGAAGTCTGGAGACCAAGTTCTAGTTCTGTTCTACCGTGAACTGCTGTGTGAGCTTCTAAAAGTGGCTTGACCTCTCTGGGCCTCAGCTTCCTAGCTGTAAAATTAAGGGATTAAAATAAATCAGAACCTCTTAACTTGAGGTCTGTGTGTATCTGTGGAGAGGTGTCACGGGAGTTTCCAAAACTCCTGGAATTATAAGGGGAAAAAAAAAGCATGTGTGGGTATTTTTCTGAGAAAAGAGTGGGGACCCAGGAAGATTAAAAATCTTTGGTTCCATGATCACCTTCTGTGATTTTCCAGATACTGAGATGCCCTCGCCAGGCTGTCCAACACCCTGCCCACATGTCTGCAGGGAACTCTCGCCTTGCTTACCTCTCATGGGCAGACAGACCCCTACTCCTGTTGAGCAGGGAGGGAATCCCTCCCCACCTCTGCTGTCCTCAGTGCAGGGCTGGCTGCACACACAGAAAGGCACCGAGCCGGCGCTCCTGGGATGGCACGGGAACCCAGTGGGAGGGTGTCTGCCCATCAGCATTTTCCAGGCTTTTGCATTCCCACAGTCACCTAGTGATTACCTCGATGTTCACCATCCTGGGCTAGAAGCTACAGAGAATAGAATGCCAATGCCCCCCCCACCCCAGGCCACACAAGGGGCTCCCTGTCTTACTGGAGGCCAGAGGGAGACAGAGGCTGGCTGTGGTAACTGCTGTAATTTGGAGCCATCTCTGAGGCAGTAAACATCCAACTCTTATTAAATTAGCTCTCAGTGGAATTGGTATTATTTTTCCCTCATTTCCCCTTTTAAAACTCCCAGTCAATAGGTTTGATACATTTAAGAGAAATTTTTTTAAAGATTTTATTTATTCATGAGAAGCAGAGGAAAAGGGAGAAGCAGTCTCCCCACAGAGCAGGGAGCCTGATGCAGGACTCGATCCCAGGACCCTAGGATCACGACCTGAGCCAAAGGCAGACGCTTAACCGACTGAGCCACCCAGGCGCCCCGGAGAAATTTATATTGATCTTATCATGGCATAGGTATTTTTACCACCTGGTTATCGAGTCAGTGAGATGTGTTCGATTATTTTTCCCCTGCCTGAAAGTGAAGTTGAAGGGGAGGGGTCTACTTAGGCTGCCGTAGGATTACAAATCCGTGACAAGGAGTGTCCCCGTCTCCCCCAACGGGATGCGGTCAGCCTAGAGCCATCAGGGCCTCAGCAGGAATAGGAAAGGAACCAGCCCATGGCTTTTCTGTCCTAGTGGCCCAGCCACACATCCAGGAGTCCATCCCCAGCTCTACTGTTTCTCAAGCAAAGTACTGAACTTCTCTCTGCCTCAGTTTCCCTATTGCATAATTGGGAATCCCACTTCTCACCGGGTCACTGAGTGTCAAGTGAGTTCATCCATGTGAAGCCTCTGGAGTGCCACCTGCCGCGTAGCCAGAAACACCAGCCACAAGTTGTTATGAATGGCGATGACGGCTCCTTACGACACGCGGTGGGGGGGGGCGTCTGCCGGGGGGGAGCCTAGCGCAGGGGGCTGTGTCTTGCATCCTGCCTTGTCTTCATGTCATTCTGACCCAGCTCTGAGCTAACCATGCAGTCTGCTATTTATAAAACGTCTCTAAAGCTCATGAGATACTAATACAGAAAACTGCAAGCTTATTTTTGGAGCTGTAAGCCTTGAAAGTTACATGTCCGCTGGTAACAATGCCTCCTCTGACGAGCGGTCATGTTAAGTGGCGCTGTACATGGGACAGCAGCCAGAAGCTGGGCAGCAGCCACTTGAAATGCTGCGATCCTCCTGCACAGACACGCCTGTTTTTAGATGGTTCGTGCATTGGCATTTGTGTCTGTTCTTACATCACCATCATTCTACCCAACCGTAAACTTTGGTGACACCAAAGTGTTCCTGAGACAAAGTTTGGCTCTTCATGTATTATTCAGCAAATAAGTCCTTTGCCTTCATTCTGTATTCTCTTCTCTACCCTGACCATTGCTTGTTTCCATGTCACGGGTCCCCTCCTCTCTGACCTTTCTAGCTCTTGTCTTTTCCTTCCAGATGCGCATTCATTGCCACGGTCACCTGCCTTAATGCAACCCACTTTTCCTTGACTCAGCCTTCCCGCTGCTTACCTCCATGATTTTCCCTGGGCTCTGCTTCACCTCTGCCTTTAGACCCCATGGGGTTTGCCTGCCCCGTCTGTCCCAGGAGCAGGGCGGGGATGGTCGGAGGAGAGGCATCTGTGAGCCCCCACCTGTGGAAGGCAGCTGAGAGCGAGACCATCTTTGCTATAAGGGCCACCATCCGTGTGTCCCCAGGTGCACCCAAAGCCTCCCCTCATCACCATTTGCCCCATCTGGACAACCCTGGGAGAAATGAAAAGGGGTACCCAGGCTGGTGGCCAACCTGGGATGGGGTCTGCTTTTCTGCACCTCTCTCTTACCCCCACCGATCTTCCCTACATGTCCATACCTACCTGCTTTTCCAAAGTGGTGCCTTAGTTTCCCTTCTCAAAAGATGTAGCTACTCCTCACTTCTGTCCGCCTTCTGCCTGCCTCTGTGAGGAACAGACAGGGCCCGCTGAGAGCCCCGTATGTTGGCATCTGGAAGACGGGGTACCTGGGGCTGTTTCCCTCTTAGCTAGCTGGCAGAAGAACATTCTTCTCCTCACGTGTCCATCTAATGTCAGGGTAGTGTTTTTCTGAGTGCTTGTGGTTTCTAGAAGTTTAAACCTTCGAAGAGTAAAGCATATCTCTACGTCTCCCAGAGCGGGGCCCGTGTTTCATCCTGGTGCCGAAAGGCAGTCAGGCGGGAGCCTGTTGGCTTCTCCTGTTTTGCATGCCACCCTGCGTGCCCGGACGATGGTATTTGTTAACAGTGACATGGCAGATTCAGACACCACACTGAATACTGTGTTCATTTCTCTGGCCTAAAGATGAATTATTTCCAATCCTGGAAAAAAAAAAACAACAACAAACCAATGGTGGTCTAGGACAGCATGCTGTATGGCTTCTATCCTTGGGAACATAAAGAAAGCACGGGAATTTGCTCTCTCCAAACCTGTGATTTATCAATGGGGAATGCATGGTGTGTATTTCAACTCCCAGACCTAGGATGGATATTTTTGTTTTTCCCTGCAAAACATCTATATCTTGTAAATAGAATTTCATGAACATTCGTGGAACAGAAGAATTCTCTAGTCCTTTCAAAGTGCCACACTCTAGGTTGATTTATGTCATCTGTTGAGGGACACCACACTTTCCTCTGGCTATAGCACGTCGTATAGAATTCTGGACTCCCCCTCCCTCAATGTCTGGTGAGCATCCATCCGCATTTCCTAGTGGCCCGTCGACTAGCTGAAAATGGCCCCATGTGTCAGCGTGGGTTAAGGGGCTGGAAAGAAGTCCCCTTACTTAGAAATACCCCTCCCCCGATGCCACTCTGAGAAACGGCCCCCGGCTCAGAAGCCCACTCCTAGGTGGGGGCGGGCAGCCACTGTTGGGTGAAGGGGCCATCAGGGAGAGAGAAAGCGTGACGAGAAGGCCTGCCCAGGCTTACGGCGCCGGTGGCCAGACCTGCGCCTGTGACTGTCAGTTGTTTTGTGACGACTCACTCCTACCCTTGCTACCAGGCCAGGGGAGAAAGAGAACTGTCGATGTGACAGCTCAGGGAGCCCACCGACGGTTCACTGGGCATGAACGAGGTGAGGCTGGAAGAGGGGGGGGCACGTGGCCAGGCCTGAAGGATGCCGCTCTGCCTAGGGATGGCCCTGACGCGAAGCAAGACAAGCTCGAAGGCCTTAGGGAGTGTCTGTGGGTGTTCCCCGTCCAAACCTCATGTCACCCCGGCTCCTCAGGCACCCTGAGAGCCCCTCCTGCCTTCCCCGTTCTGCTCCTTGACTCCAGGCCACTGTGCTGGAGGCCGTGGTGTGCTTCTTCTCGGTCTGGTCTATCGTCGGCCTCTCGGGTTTCCACACGTACCTGATCAGCTCCAACCAGACGACGAATGAAGACGTAAGTTCCTGGCGGGCCGGGGTGCTGGGTGTGGGCGTCTGTGTCCAGAGGCAGAGGGGGAAAGGAGACAAGAGCTTGGGGGCCAAGGCCTTCTGCACATCCCAGTCCAGATGTGAGCCTCTGGGAGCCAAGAATGTGTTGTGGAAGCATCTTCGTACATCGGCCTCCACGATTCCCAGCTGGGGATCTCCGAATTGTCTTACTTTCTGACCACGTCAGTCAGATTCTGAGGTCAGCTAAGGGACACCCAATTCCAGACGCTGAGGGAGGAGATTCTCTTCCTTTTCAGTAGTTTTGTGAGCAACCTGTCACACGTCCCCTGAAGGGACACCATGGCCGGCTGACATCTCGGGGTGAACGAATGAATCCACCTCTCAGGTTTAACCTAACACGTCCGTTCCATTTCTGGAGGAGACCACCCTGACCCAGAGTTTCGCTTTCTGTCCGGGATTACCTGTGTGTACTTAATGAGGCCAGAGAGGAGGTATAAAAAGAGAAATCCTGATGTTGGCAAGGTTCCTCACAGCCTGGTCCTCTTTGCTCTGAATATTTAGATTCTGACGGGAGTCTCTGTCCGTAGCACGATTAACTATCTCAGATTCGGTCAGATCGCCTTAAAGGCTGGAGAGATACGTGAGTTGGGAGAAAATTAACAGTTACTTGTATTTGGTAGCTGTGGATATTCACATCTGTGAGATTATTTGGGCAACACTGTGAGGCCAAATTCAGTCGGGCTGTAAGTTGGCAGGGGAGCCCTGTTAACCGTCGGCCACCATTCATTTAACTACCCTTGAGCTCGCCAACTGTGGGTCTGAAAAACCCTCCGCAGGCTTATGTGAGTTGACCTTCTGGAGCCATGTAATAGAAACAAGAGATTATTGTCCCCAAAGAATGTTACTTTCTAATGTGACCCAGGTTTGGTTCACATTAGAGAGAAAAAAACATTTGCCTGTTTTTCTGGAGAAAGTGTCTCGGTTTCTCCTGGCAAAGAAATGAGTAAAGATGACTTCGCGTTCTTTATGGCCTTCCTCTAATCCAGGATACCTAAGCTGTGGCGTTGGTGTTATTGGCTCCCTTTTTCTTTCAGATTAAAGGATCTTGGTCAAATAAAAGAGGCAAAGAAAATTACAATCCCTACAGCTACGGGAACATCTTCACCAATTGCTGTGTTGCCCTGTGCGGGCCCATCTCTCCGAGGTGAGATTCGGAAAGCGTCATGAGCTTTAGCAGACCTCGGAAAAGCCAACAACTTAGGTGTGGCAGCGCAGGCCTCATGAGGTAGAGACCCAGCCACAAACTCACTGTTAGATTTGATCACGCCCTCTGGGTGACCGCCAGGCCAGTGGTCGGCTTTGTGCCACAGAGACGTGGCCTCAGTGCAGTAGAGATCTGGCTCTGCTTATGGTGCTGTTCCTGCCATCTTTTTGGTTCTTTCACTGAATTTTTGTCAAGGATGAGGAAAATACCTGAAGGATAGAAATGGGAAAACTAAGGCACGTGACTCCCATTAATTATGGAGTCATCTTGAGCATCCGAGATGAAGAGAAAGTTGTGGTTAGCCAAGTAGGGGGTCCAGGACACAATGGAGGAAGCAGTTAAGAAAGCTGTAGAAATGGGTGCTGAGAGCTAAGTTTCCATGGTGATGGTAACGGGCCAGCACTGTGATGGCAGCCCCTGATGCTCATGTGCAGTGTTCGATCTGCTCTAAGTGCTTTTTGTGTATCAGCTTTTAAATATTTCATTTATTTAGAGAGAGAGAGCGTGCACCCGAGTGGGGGGAGGGGCAGAGGGAGAGAGAGTCTCAAGTAGACTTGGCACTGAGGGTGGAACCCGACGCAGGGCTCGATCTCACAACCCTGAGATCACGACCTGAGCCGAAATCAAGAGTCTGCCGCTCGACACCCTGAGCCGCTCAGGCGTCCCTATATGTATCAGATTTTAAAACCTTGCTCTGTACCTAAGAGGTAGGCACTATTCTACCCCATTTTGTGGATGAGGAAACTGGCCCAGAGAGGTTCCAACACGTGCCCATGTTCGCCAAGCTAGTAAATGCCTCCTGGTCAGGACCCAAACCCAGGCTCTGGCATCAGAACGAGTGCGAGTGAGGGATGTGCGTGCTGCCCTCCTGCCCCCTGGGGAAACTACCCAAGTACAAAATGCAGTCAGTTCCTCATTATTTGTGAGTCAACTGTCAGGTAGAGCATTTCCAACAGAGTCATCAGATAATCACCCAATATATTTATTAAGCACATATTCCGAGTCTCTAGAACTTCTGCTACTTCCTCCCTTTTGGCCTCTAATGCATAAATGCATTTCACGAGAGCCCTAGATGGTCTCCAAGGCAGCCCCACTCTGTGCTTGGACCTCCATGGCCAGTCATGGCCAATGTGTGCTCGTGGCAGGCAAACTTGATTTTATCATCAGCCTCACTGAAATATCATTAGGGCAGTAAGAGTGTTGCTCTCCCCCCAGAAACAAAATCCAAGCATATATTCTGAGGCCTTGTCTTAATGCGTTATGTAACTGGTGCTACTGGGTAATTAGCAGTTGATCATTTTCTAGTTTGGGCCTAGAAATTTGGGAGCCTACTATGCCGCTCTCCCCCCAAACTGAGGCCCTTCAGGAACCCCCTGGTCTCTCCCTCAGGGGCCTCTTCCAAGGAGGGGCTGCAGGCAGGGACAGCCAAGGACTCTGGATGGAAGGCCACCTTGGGCTGGGGCGTCAGACGTGCCTGGGAGGGTGTGAGACTTGCCCCAAAAGACCTCCGGACCCACACAGGAATCCCTGTTGGGGCTCTTTGGGCCAGAAAACCCCTCAGGAAATGCTCATTTCTTTACAATTGGCTTTGCTTCCTACTGGCTTGTATTTATTTGTGGATCACGGGGCCAGGCCGTGAGGCCCAGGCGAGGGGCCTTGGAGGAGCTTAAGAGGCAAAGGACAATGGAACAGGCCTCCTTCCCCAAATCTGAAACGCACATCTGAACCCAGGAAAGGAATTTAGAACTCTCCCATTTGGAACAAATCTCTTTTCTTCCGTTCCCCGTTCTTTGATTTGCCTTTGGCGCTGCTTTGTATCGTTTATATATTAAATCTCATCACAGCCAAACTCACTGCTTCCACAACTGGATAAAATTTCCTACTGTGGCTGAGCTGGGGCTGTGTTCTTTCCAGAACCCAAGTCCCTCTGGATGGGGTGCTTCTTGAGGACGGCCTTCCCCTCGGAACCACATGACCTGCTCCTGGGTTTGTGCAGGAAAAATGGGCCCCTGGCCTCTCCCACTGTGCCCACCGGCTCCCAGAACTGGCCCTGGACAGAAATGACATGGGGAGAGCGCTTGTCTTTGCTTCTCCCTCCTGTCACCTTCTCTGCCCCTTCTCTCTCTGCCCTATCTCACCCACCCCAATGCCCCTAAGAGGGCCAGTACCTTCCATGGGCATCCCGGCCAAGCCTCTACAATGGGGACTATGAACCACAAACGTGCCTAACCTCATGTACCTGAGTTTCCCCTAATGTGTTCCGAAATGGTGTAATGATGTACTCGTAAGATATCTTCTTGTTTCTCTCTGAGAACTAGGAACCATGAGGGCAAAGACCCACATTTGGTTCCCTGCATGGGTCCCCAGGACTGTGCATGGCTGCAGGGTGGGAATGGCCAGGTTTGGGAGAGGGATTCCTCCTACAAGTCTAGCAGAGGGAATGGAAAATTGGAAAGACAGAAAGTCCCAAGGTGTGATCAGTCAGGCCCTGTGGGCCGGTGCTAAGGGTCATCCTGTCACTGACAGGTTGAACAGAACACAGTCTACATGGTCAAAGAGAGGCTGTGACAGAGGGCAGGGTGCAGGTTCCATGGGACACCCAGGAGGGCTTCCTAGAGGAGGGGGCCAAAGTTGTCATCTGTTGTAAGGATGAGTAGGATTCGGGGGAAGGAATCTGGGGGAGGACACACGGGAGCAGCATGTGCCATAGCCCTGGGGTGAGAGGAGAGCATGGCCTATTAGAGGAAGACATAAAAGAGCTTGCGTGTAGGAGTGAGGGGACCATGGAGGGCAAAGCAAGAAGTGAGGTGAGGGGAGGGCGTCCAGATTAGAGGGGCTTCCAGGCCACTGTGAGGACTGAAAGGAGACTTGAGGCAGAATGTTACAGTCTTGGGTGTGTGGTTGGTCCATGAAACAGGCTGAAAACAGAGGATGAAGGCTGAGAAGAAGTTTTTTTTGTCCTCCTTTCTGTGCTTTCAGACTCTTTTGATGACCTCGTTCTTTTTTTTTTTTTTTTTCTGCTCCTGAATGAAATCCCCTGCAAGCCCCTTAATTTCTCTGTGACCTAAAAACAAAATAAAACAAAGAACTCGGGGCACTTCCATGTCCTGGAGCACGGTGTCATTTCCGTGAGTAGGGACCCCAGAGTTCACCGAAAGGCAGACTCTGCTCCCCTTCACCTGTAGCCAGGTTAGGATTTCAATACAGCTTGTGGAAAGTCGCAGTTCACCCCCACTGCACACAGGCCCGTCCCAGGGGACCTGCAAGGCTCCTGTCCACCGTGGGCTGCAGATGACCACCTGTCCACCCTTCTTTGCTCTTTCCATTTGATCCTCTGTGCCCTTGCAGGGGGTCACACCCTCGGTCTGAGCTGCACGGGGCTCCAGCACACGCCTCCCCTTTGGAAGATGGAGGTTCTTGTTGCCTCTTGGTTTTTTTAAACCTCTTGGAATCCAACCGAAACTGGAAGCAGAGAGAATCCCGTTGTCACAAGTATTTTTCCAGGCCTTGTGACCGTGCGGTCTGGAGACCTGCAGGTGCTCGTTAGAAAGACTCGTGTCTCCTGAGAGCCAACCTGACAAGGAGGGGGGCAGCCTCAGGGGACCGGCCAGCCACCCTCGGGAGGAGGGGGCGGCGCGCGCAGGCACCTGGACGCATCTGCGGCATCTTGCGGAGGCTGCGGGGCCAGCGGCCGAGCCTCACGCGGCGGGGGCCACACCAGGAGCGGCCACTCCTCAGCCCAACCTCCTCCTTGCCCTTCGCAGTCCTGCCCTTAGACTCGAGGAACACTGAGCCTTCGCTTGGGAGGGAAAAAAGGCAGCTCTATTGACGGCTGCGTTAAGCTTCCCGCTTCCTTCCTTCTGGGCCACAGCGCCCGGGGCCACAGAAGAGATGGTTTTACGGTTCTCTGGGCACTTGCCAGCGGAGACAGGGACCCACTTCTACTCATTCAGCCACCAAGCTTCTGCGCAGCTCCTAGTGGGCGTCCGTAGTGGGGCTCCATGATGAACACCTGGTTCTGGCCCTCGTGACGCTTATACTCCACGACAGATGCAAATCGGCCAGCGGGGGATCCCGACAGGACGTGACCAACAGGGCGTGCTGAGGGACAGCAGAGGGGCCCGGTCTGGGGTGGGGGTGGGGCCGGGGCAGGTGCTTTTGGGGGAAGATGAAGGCTGCTCTCTGGAGCTGGCAGGCCGCGAGACAGGGGGGGCTGCGGCTAAAACCCCGGCGACACCAGGCGGAAAGGGGTGTGTGCCACTACAGGAGTCCCGTGCAGGGCCCGGAGAATCCAGAGAAGGGGCAAGAGCAAGGGTTGGGGGCTTCGGACAGTGGAGTGGAAGGGAGAGTGACTGGGGAAGAAAACCCAGAGCCGGAGCAAAATGCGGGGACCGCCGACACCGGCGCGAGCGGCCGGGCTGGGGCTGCGGTGTCACGCGCTTGAGGAAGGAATGGACCCGGGAACACGGTGCTTGTCCTAAGAAGGCACGGACTGAGGCCGGGGTGGGAAGTGGGGACAAGCAGTAGGAGTGTTGGCGGGTGGTGGAGCGACCCCAGAGCAGGGCAAGCAGGCAGGGAGACCTTACAAGGACTGGGCGCTAGACGGAGCTTAGGGGGAAGGGGTGGGAGACCAGGGGAGCCTGCAGCAGGTGACAGGGAGGGAACAAATGCTACAGGCATTTTTTAAAGGCTGAGGTGGCAGAATTTGGTTCCTGACTGGACGTGAAGGTAAGTCGGGGTGTACTCCCAGGGGCCGGCACTGGGGCCCAACAGAGACAGGGAGTCCCAAATGGGAATGAAAAGAGGGTTGATGACGCCTTTGGCTTTTTGTTCCCTCTTCCAACGTATGGTTTGGTTTTCTCTGGCAGCCTAATTGACAGAAGAGGCTACATCCAGCCCGACACGCCTCAGCCAGCCGCACCGTCCAACGGGATGGCCGCGTACGGGGCCACGCAGTCACAGAGCGACATGGTAGGAGTGCCTGCAGCAGGCCCAGCGCCCCTGCAAAGGCTTCTCTTCTGCTTCTGTGTCGCTAACCCAGTAACAAACCAAGCACTGCTAGAAACCTTTCCTGGACACCCACTGACAGGCTCACTGGGGGGAAGGAAGGGTGAAGTGAAGGCCGTGCCCAGCGAAGGACGAGGGCCGTTGAGTGGTTGGTGTGTTCCAGGTCGGGTCGTGTAAGGGGACGTACACGTGCAAAAAGTCCTCCAGGAGCAGGACGTGGCACCTTGTGATGGAAAGCCCCCTTACACAGAACCAGGGCATTGTCTAGGGAATGAGATACCAATGCTGGCAGCAGGGCTGGCTGGCCGGGTAGTCCCTTTCTGGGCCTTTGCCTCACTCCGTGCAGTGGGTGGCCAGTTCCCCCCTCTCTCAGCCCAAACCTTAGATCAGCCATGCATACCTTAATGCACATAATCAGACAAGGTTTTCTTCATTCAGAGCCCAAACTGAGTAAGTCTCGCCAAAGAGGGCTCTCAGGTGTCCTCGAGGTGAGGCATACGGGCAGGCTTTGTTTCCAGTCTGCAGGTGGGAGGCTTGGGGCCAGGGCGGGAGTCCCTCCATGGGCGCCTAATAGCACAGTCAGGTCTGGCTCTGACCGTCAGTCTCTTAAGAACCCTTAGGTGTCTGGAAGACCATGGTTTTCCTCTGTCTGGAGCGGATTTCCCTAATGAAACTCCGTGTTTCAGAAGGAAACCCAATGTGACCCCACTTGGAGCTGTTTACTCTTTATAGATGGGAATCCCCTGAACCAGAGTGTCCGTAACAAGCAGGTCAAAGACCTGCCTTCTGGGGTAGACGGGGAAAACGAGAGCCTCTTGGACACTTTGTTTCAGCTTAGAAAGAACTGCTTTAGAAGCAAGAGTCTCCAAGCTGTCTCAGTAAGTGCTCAGGGAAACCGCTTCGTACCCGTGACCCTAGAGAATGGGCTCGGGCCCCCAGGAGAAGCTTGCAGGGGGCTTGTTTATTGGCGGCAGGGGTGCCTAGTTCGTGCTGTGGTGCTTTGCTTTGCTGATAAAGTGTCTCCTTTAAAGGCAAGTACATGCGCGTCACGGTCCTTGCCACTCCACTCTGAAAGTGGCCACAGGACATCTTGTTCTGTCCTCACTCACCCACACAAGAGGCCCTTAAGGGTCACCGCCTTATTTTTAGAGGAGGAAAATGAGGACTGAGAGACTAAGGAGAGAGGCCCACGGGAAAGGAGATTACATGTATGTGACACCAACTGTGTGCAAAGTACTTGATGAGCAGAATCTTACTGAATCCAAACCAGCAATGCACATGGGCCTGCTTGTCTCTCGCTTTTTTTTTTTTTTTTAAGCTAGGAAAGGGGAATCATCTGCCCCCGGGCACACAGCCACAGATTCATGGATCCAAAACCAGTCTGATGGCTAATGCCCGTGTCTACTTCGTATACTGCCTCCTTTCCGTGAACAGGCACTATGGACAACAGTATTCATGTTCGGAAGTCTTTCTCAGAGATCCGCAGGTACACAACAAAGTCCTGTAAGGAGAAAGTTCCTGTTCGCGATCCTGACCATGGCTCCCACCGATGACTCCTGGGATGTGTGCTCGAGCTTTCACACACTGTGTCTATATTCTCTCGTTCGTTTGGTAACTGGGTCCCTGCTGGGTGCTGAGGACTCGACTCGGGGTAGGGATGCAAGGTCTCTGGAGTGAGTCCCTCCGTCCTCGAGGAGGCAGAGGTCTGGGGACAGGATACACACACATACATGAAGGATGCAGGAGGAGCCCTCACTAGAAGCTGCCTCTGATGGCGGAGGTCCTTACCAAAATCAGTGAACTTACATTTGTTCCACACCCTGACTCCCACGGTACTGAGCTTGCTCTGCTCTGCACTTTCTCTAGATTTAAGAAGTAAACAAGGCCCCCTTCAAGGTGTTGACACTGTTAAGCCTCTTTATGTTAAGATGGGATGAGGGCATAGTTTATTAATTCCACAAACATTTATTGAGCGCCTACTGTGTGCCTCTATGCTGGCCAGAGAGGGCAGGTTTGACAAAGGGGACATGGTGGTTATTTTGCTTCGTACGGTTAATCAGAGTCATCAAAATTGCCCTTGCGCCTCTGGGGTCTAGGCCATCTAGAGCCGCACCGTGACCCCAGTTAAGGACATACTCCCGAGGGCACTGGCCTGGCAGGAATGGTTAGGGTACATGCCTGAAGCGCCAGTCAGATTGGGGGCTTGGGCAGAGCTCTGACCTGCAGCAGAGCCTCTTCAGGCCCAACCTGGGAGCCGTGGCATCCTGAGTCATGGCGGGGGGCACTGAGTGAGGCCCTATGACCCCAGGTGACTTGCCAAGGCTGACGGCACTTGGATTTCATGCCCTGTCTGCCTCGTTCACCCGAGTGGAGGTGGAAGACGCCACGTCCCACAGCCCCGTGTCGCCACCAGCACACAGAAAGGGCAAGAGCTTCACTCATTTCTTTGTCCAGGTGTGTACAGATCTTTCCAGAAGAGCATACAAGCTCTTCTGGACAAGGCACTGAAAGTGCCATGGGATGTAAAGGAATGATCAAGGCACGGGGTCAGCCTGGGGAGCCTTCTGGTATCGTAACACTCCAGCTGCCACAACCCTAATGGCATATGCAGCCCGTAAGTTCAGATACATGACATTCTGCATACGCTTTCTGGACCAGTGGTTCCCTCTGACTCCCGTGGACTCCACAGTAAAGAAATTCCACATCGCTGAGTTCCATGGTCCACTTTCTCCCTATCAGAGACAAAATCTAAAAATCCGGCAGAGTCCACTCCAGATTTGGTAAATAGCGCAGTCGGGGACACAGGTCCCTGGGCCAGGCTGTTCCAGCGGTGATTTAAAAATGTGCAGGGATGTGTCTTCCACATGGGGTACACTTCACAGTCAGGCACCAGGCTTGAAAGAGACCTTCCTTCTCCTCTCCAAGAGGGGATGGGATTAATTGTGCAAAGAGCCAGGCTTCTGCCGCTTGCTAGATGAATGACCTTGACAAGTTGCTTAACCTCTCTGCCTCCATAATATGGGAACATTGATATCTTTTATAAGGTTTCTATGGGGATTAGGTGAGTTAATGCATGTTAAGCACTTAAAACCTTGCCTGGCACAAAGTGAGTGTTACATAAGTATTAGCTCTATTATTATTACTATCATCATCTCCCTGATATCCATGATGACAAGATCAACCAGGTGAATTGCATCCACGCTGAGTAACTTGAACAACAATGGACATGACCCAGTGAGGGAAGGAGCCGCGATGGGAAACAGAGAGTGAGAGCTCCAGTCCTGGCTCTCACCAGTTATCCCCCTTACTATTAGCAAGTCACTCTGCTTCTGTGGTCCTCAGTTTTCCCCACCTGCAAAATGGGACCTGAGACTAATTTGTCTCTAAAGTCCCACCTAGCTAGAAGCTCTTTGTGAATCTCTGATCTTTGCAGCTTGACAGGTCAGAAGAGCAGAGAACAACTTCTCAGTCCCCATATACAGGAAAGGGAGCCAGCTCCTCCCAGAAAAGGGTAAACACTGTGACCTTTGGTTCCTCCCACTCCTCCCACCCACCTTGACCCAGACTCGAGACCCTGCTGCAGTCTGGGCTTTATACCAAAACTTCCCCTTATTTGTCTCATACTTCTCAAATTTCTAGGATAAATCCTACTTAGCCGTGATGCATAATCCCTTTTATATGTTGCTGGATTTGGTTTGCTGGGTGTTTTGTTGAGGATTTCTACATCTGTATTCATAAAAGATTTTCGTCTGCAGTTTCCTTTTCTTGTTTTGTCTGGCGTTGGGATCAGGATAATATTAGCTTCATACTGAGTTGAGAAGTGTTTCTTCCTTTTCTGTTTTTTGGAAGAATTTATGAAGGACTAGGATTAATTCCTTTTAAAAGATCTGGTAGAATTTACCAGTGAGGCTCTCTGGTCCTGAGCTTTTCTTTGTGGATAGTTTTTTGATCATGAATTCACTTACTACTTTTTATAGGTCTATTAGATTTTCTACTTCCTCTTGCGTCAGTTTCAAGAGCACTTGTCTTTCTAGGAATTTATTTTACAAAGTTACCTAATCTGTTGTCCTTGTCTCTTTGGTCATATCATTATTGTTTTATTATGGAAATAGATGAAAGGAAGGAAAATTAATGACTGAAAAAGTAAAAACAGATAGAAAGTAAGAGTAATTTATAGACGTGAAGGGAGAGGGAATGTGGTGAGAGGGAAGGAACATAGTAAAGTGAGCCCTGAAGGGGGAAATTGGTGTTTTGTGTTTGCCACGTGCTGTGAAATGCTTGTAAGCCCCCCAGAGGAGAGAGCTGGGGGGACCCTACCAAAGTGACTTCCAGCATGGGCTGCAGGTCCTGCTCTGGGTAATGTTAGGACCAGGAGAAATACACAAGCATTTTCCAGAAATTGTCAAAGTATGGAAAAAGGAGCTTAAATATTTCAAGACTGACCTTAAACTAATTCCTTGAGGCACATTATAACATGCCTTTCTTTTGACTTGCTTCGTCTGCCTCCAACAGACACCCCAGCCAAGACTACCTCAAATCAAGCCAACACATCAGGCCCAGCAGTGCTTGGCCAGAAGGAACCCCAGTCCCTGCAGGTTGTCCAGTTCTGAGGGCCCAGTGGACACCGAGGCACTTACCTTCTGCCGTTCAGGAGCCGTGCATCATTGCTAGGAGCAATTTGTCCACAAACAACCCACCATCTTCCTTTTTATTTATTTATTTCATTTATTAGATGTAATTAGAGCACACGATCAATAAAAAATGTTCTTGTGTCCCAATCCCCAATGAGACAGATGTGAAAACTGGCTTCAAGTCCTTTAAAGTTGAATTTAAATCACAAAGTGATCTAACAACAACAACAACAAACAAGGTGCATTTCAAGCAGTTCTAAAAGTGGAACCAAGTTTATTTAATATAGAATTATACTGTGGTCAGGGGGTCTCCGCTGGGGGGTTTTCACTCTGCAATCAGCAGAGTGTGGACAGTGTTGGTACTATTACTGCAGGGATCATCTCATTTAACCCCCACAACAACCTGCAAGGTATTCCCATTTTACAAAACATGAAACTGAGGCTTTAGAATAATGCCTGGCTTGCTCAGAGTCACAAGGCCTGGCTGCTTTCCACTAACTCAACTCCAGACGCCCTCAAATCAGTGTCAGCTGAACCTCTTCAGATCTGGCCCTTACATCTGTCAGCCAAGCTTATTACAACCCAGTGGGCCTCAGCCCTGGGTAAACATTAGGATCCCACCGCTGATATCCTGAGCCCAGCCCAGTCGCAATCCCCAGGTGGTGGTGCAGCCACTGGCATTGTAATGACACCGGAGGTGATTTTAATCGTTAGCCAGCATTGGAACCCGTGATGGGTTCCTTCAGATTCTCTAGAATTCTCCAAGAGTTTTGGGTTAAAAGGAGTGATTTTTGAGCCATATTTTGCTCTGATACTAAGAACGTTTTTCTTGAAAAACCTTAGCCAAATTGACTCAACTAAGACATGATCTGTTCAGAGAACATTTATACTCAGGTGTACGGAGGATTTCAGCAGAATGTGCTAGCAAACGAGAGTCCGGGCAGTTGTGGGACTCCAAACAGGTACTTGGGTTTCAGGCAAAGCTTTCTGGAGGAGATGACATATGAGCCAAATAGTAAGAGGTTCGTTAAAATGCATTAGCCACCCAGAGGTGGGAGAGATGCCCCACGCAGAGCACGGACAGATCACAGGTGCAAGTGGGGGGGCCCCTGCGTGCCTGTGCAGGAGCTGGAGAACTGAGTTGCCAGGCTGTGGGCTACAAAGCAGGTGTTAGAGGAACTGTGGATTTCTCCACAAGGCAGGGAGCCGCTGCAGAGAGCAATACCATCAAGTTTTCTTGGGGTGAATGGAGCCCAGGAGGTCCCGTGAGGTGCAGAGGGAGGCATGTTAATATGGAGACAGAGAAAATAGAAGAAGACCTTCACAGTAGGCCTTGCGGCAGTGGGGCTGCTTGGGACAGCTGAGGTGGGTTTAGAAGAGAGGCAGCAGCCGTCAGGGGCTTGGGGATGGAGTCTCTGTGGAGGGCTGGGGACAAGGAGCCCTGGATGCCCAAGGGCAGCCCTGGATGCCCCCTGCCTTTCAGCTTGGTGACAAGCTGGTCATAAAAGTCACCAAAGGAAACATAGGGGGAGGGGGAAGCTGAAGGTGGCATCTGGGTGCCCATAGATAGCTGGGGGTTGTGGGGAGGTACCCTGCCCGTAGTGGGGAAAACTTACAGATGGCGCTTTCCCCATGCTTACGAAGGAATGATGTGGTTTGTAGAAATTCACTTTGAAATAGTAGAGATGTGGGTCAATTTTATTAGTTGTCCTAGAAATAACAGCCGATCGGGCATTGCTAACAAACCACGAGCTGCCTCTGATTGTCATCTATTAACCCGATTTCGTCTCTCCTGCTGGAAGAGTCTTTTCTCGAAAATCAACATTTATTATCTTTTCCTGACTTCTTCTCCACCCACCCCTGTCAACTCTGCCCTCACCAAGTCAAATCAAGTCTCTTGATCGAATTAGACACTAGCGAGGGTGAGCGAATAAAGCCGAAAGATGATGAGGGGGAAATGCAAATGGACAGATTTCAGTACTCAGCGCAGTGGGGAAAGGTAGAGCGCTCCGTGTGGCATCACAGCCCCTGGGCTTGTATTTGCCAGTCCTCACGCTGCGGGGCTGGGACATCAGGGACATCAAGTCCTTTAATCCCAAGAGCCTCCAATTCCTAAACTGTGATGGGAAGAAGGGGAGAGTGGTGAACAGTGGCGATTGGAACTGACTGAGACCCTGTCTGTCCCATCCTCCCAGCCCCAGCCGATAACACAGCCTGGCACGTGGGAGGAGCTCGTTAGACGTTCAGCTGAGTGTGTGTGAACGTCCCTGTCTCAGGGCCTTGCTCCTGGGGGTTCTGCACAAACACTGGTTTGCTCCTGTCTTTATTTCTCCACCTCTTTCCTTCCTCTCTCCAGTTTTGTCACATCTGCAAAAGGCTCCCCTATGAATATGAAACTAGGAACCAGAGGGACAGAGTTCTCTTTGGTGCGGGGACAGCCTTGGTACGATCAAATCAATCCATGGGCCGAGAGACCAGAGGTCATGGCTAGTCTACCCGCTGGACACTGTAAGCCAAGTGCCTGTGACAGTGACAGTCTTTAAGATTTGAAAACACATGATGAGCTCTAAAACGTGTAAACTACAAAATCGAAATTAATACATGTTTAATGTCTACAAGACACATGATGTCAACTTCATTCACTGTTAATTTTATTAATTAAACTAAACCTAGCACTTATGTGATTTATTCAACTAGTATTGCAGAATTCTCTGTGCATCATGTGAAAAAAATAAAGAGAAAAAGAAGTTATGCAAGATTAAACGATAATGTTAAATCACAGGGTAAGAAGGAAGCTCTCCTCCTAACCTACATCTTGTGTTTTAGATGTATAGAGTATTTCTGGAACTGGAACTGAGCACTCATAGACCCCCAGAAGATGGCTTCATAGCCAAGCAGACGTAAACGATGCCCAATGCTAATACTTTTGACAAGAATTGGAGCAGAAGCCATAAATAATTTCACTCACCCTTCATTTGCATACAAGACCGTTCACTCATATGTGGAACATAACTCCCAGCTTTGCTTTTAACAGCATTGAACCTGTGTGCTAGGTTTATTTCAAATAAGAAGTCAGCGAGAGTAAGATAAAATGTATCCCAACATGAGCAATTTTATTTGAAAATCTGCAGAAACAGAAAGTAAATTATCTCTGTAGTGTTTTCACATCGTAACATTAAGTGACAGTGTGTGTGACATCTGAACATCTGAAACCATCAGTTCCTTTGTCCATTAAATGACAGTGCTTTGTGCGGGCAGTAAATCAACCAGCCCTCACGGAGCAAACACAGCAGTCCCGTGCTCCTGCCCCCATTGTTTCTCGTGCTGCCAACACGAGGGTCTTTTCATAGACACTCTTCCAAGAGATCGGGTTTCTATTCCAGTGGTCCACCGCATTTAGATGATTTTTTACTTTTCTTTTTTAAGATTTTATTTATTTATTTATTTATTTATTTATCAGAGAGAGAGAGAGCAGGAGAGTACAAGCAGGCAGAGTGGCAGGCCGAGGCAGAGACAGAAGCAGACTCCCTGCTGAGCAAGGAGCCCCATGCAGGGCTTGATCCCAGAACCCTGGGATCACGACCTGAGCCCAAGGCAGCGGCTTAACCCACTGAGACACCCAGACATCCCTGATTTTTACTTTTAGAATGGCAGTTCCATAGAATTCAACCTAATATTTGATAAATAGGAACCTTTAAAGGGTTGTTTTGGAATGATAACATGAGTCTCTCACTTTCCCGTTGTACTGGGTGGATTGTCACTGCCCAATATCCAGGCGCTTGATTGGTTTTTCTTAAGATTATGTGAGTGGTTAGATCTCTAAAAGACACCTAAGGGTGTTAGTGCTGGAGCATAAGCCCTGGACCATAAGCCCTGGACGAAGTTGTCAGAGAAGAAAGTAAGCAGTGATGTCGCCCCCTACTGGTTGAAGAGAGGAGTCCGCACATGAAAAGGCGAGAAGGTGGGGGGTGGCTTGAGAAAGGCTGAGCTTTTCTGGAGAAGTGTCTGTTCATGTCTTCTGCCCATTCTTTGACTGGGTTATTAGTTTTGAGTGTTGAGTTTGAGAAGTTCTTTATAAATCTTGGATATCAGCCCTTTGTCTGTACTGTCATTTGCAAATATCTTCTCCCATTCCGTGGGTTGCCTCCTAGTTTTATTGACTGTTTCCTTTGCTGTGCAGAAGCTTTTGATCTTGATGAAGTCCCAAAAGTTCATTTTCACTTGTCTTTGGAGACATGTCTTGAAAGAAGTTGCTGTGGCCGATGTCGAAGAGGTTACTGCCTGTGTTCTCCTCTAGGATTCTGATGGATTCCTGCCTCACATTGAGGTCTTTCATCCATTTTTGAGTCTATTTTTGTGTCTGGTGTAAGAGAATGGTCCAGTTCATTCTTCTGTATGTAGCTGTCCAATTTTCCCAATACCCCTTATTGAAGAGACTGTCTTTTTCTATTGGATATTTTTTTCCTGATTTGTTAGGGATTTGTTAACCATGAAGTTGAGAGTCCATTTCTGGAGTCCCTATTCTGTTCCACTGGTCTGTGTGTCTGTTTTTGTGCCAGTACAATGCTGTCTTGGTGATCACAGCTTTGTAATAGAGCTTGAAGACACGCAACGTGATACCCCCAGCTTTGTTTTTCTTTTTCATCCTTACCTTGGCAATTCGGGATCTTTTCCGGTTCCATACAAATTTCAGGATTTTTTATTCCAGCTCTTTGAAAAATGTCAATGGTATTTTTTTAAAAATTTTATTTATTTATTTGACAGAGATCATCAGTAGGCAGAGAGGCAGGCAGAGAGAGAGGAGGAAGTAGGCTCCCCGCTGAGCAGAGAGCCCGATGCGGGGCTCGATCCCAGGACCCTGGGATCATGACCTGAGCAGAAGGCAGAGGCTTTAACCCACTGAGCCACCCAGGCGCCCTGTCAATGGTATTTTAATAGTGATGGCATTGTAAGTATAAATTGCTCTGGGGAGGATAGACATTTTAATGATGTTTATTCTTCCAATCTATGAACATAGAATATTTTTCCATCTTTTTGTTTCTTCCTCAATTTCTTTCATTAGTGTAGTTTCTAGAGTACAGATTCTTTACCTCTTCAGTCAGGTTTATTCCTATGTATCTTATGGTTTTTGTTGCTGTTGTGAACGGGACTGATTCCTTAATTTCTCTTTCTACAGTTACATTGTTAGTGTATAGAAAAACCACTGACTTCTGTGCATTGACTTTGTATCCTGCCACATTGCTGAATTGCTGTATGAGTTCTAGTAGTTTGGGGGTGGAGTCTTTTGGTTTTTCCACATATAATATCATGTCATCCACAAAGAGGGAGAGTTTGACTTCTTCTTTGCCAATTTGGTTTTTAAGAATAGAGCTACACTACGACCCAGCAATGACACTACTGGGTATTTACCCCAGAGATACAGATGGAGTGAAAAGAAGGGGCATGTTCACACCAATATGCATAGTAGCAATGTCTTTAATAGCCAAACTTTGGAAGGAGCTGAGAGTCCCTTCAACAGATGAATGGATAAAGAAGATGTGGCCCATATACACAAGGGAATATTACTCAACCATCAAAAATAATGAATAGCCACCATTTGAATTGACGTGGATGGGACTGGTGGGGATTATGTTAAGCAAAGTAAGTCGAGCAGAGAAAGACAATTGTCATATGGTTTCACTCATATGTGGAACATAACCAATAGCACAGAGGACCATAGAGGAAGGGAGAGAAATCCAAAGGGGGGAGAAATCAGAGAGGGAGATGAACCATGAGAAAATATGGACCCCAAGAAACTATCTGGGTTCAGAGGAGGAGAGTGTGGGGAAGGGGTAACAGGGCGATGGGTATTGAGGAGGGCATGTGCTGTGATGAGCCACTGGGTTAACACTTATGTTAACTTAACTAATTAGTTAAGTTATGTTAACTTAACTAATTAGTTACTTAACTAATGAATCACTGAACACTACATCAAGATCTAATTATATACTATACAGTGGCTAGCTGAATATAATAAAAAATAAATAGATAAATAAAAAGAGAAAAGCTGACCTTCAAGAAGAGAGAGATGGGGAGGGAGAATAGGAAGAAGAAAGAAGAAATGGGCAAATAAAAATCAGAAGCAGAGGTGAAAAGGAGGAGGTATAAGTATATCGTTTCATGGATCACCTCCACAGTGACCTTGAAAATACCAGCCGAGTTATCAAATGGGATTGCAACCATGAAGGTTTATCAATCCATCCTCCTAGGAATTTTGGCATTGTGCAAAATGAGGGAATGCTAACGTTAAAAAAAAAAAAAAGTGCTTCCCAATCATTGAGTCTTTTCTAAGAAGGGGATGTTCAAAACATGCAAAGTTAATATTATGAGAATTATAGTCCCTTTTTGGAATCCAATAAAGTCCATTGTCCCATGGAGCCAATAAGAGATTTATATGGACAAACTCCAGTAGAACAAATCCTGGTCCCTGGGTGCCCCCATATGGGATTGGTTGTCTAAAGGAAAATCAGTTCAAATGGGACAAATTCTTTTCAAATTTTTGGGTCAGCAGGATTTAGACACTTAGGTTCATCATCCCGGTAACTGTGCTCACTAATGTCACTGCCACAAGTTAAACTGGTGGGAAGGGATGCGGGGCAGAGAGTAGGTTAATAATTAATATGAAAGCAGTCGCTATGATGAAAGAAATATCCATAACTACACTCAGAAAGATAGTCATCTTTTAAATGTTTGAAGAGAGACGCCTGGGTGGCTCAGTCGGTTAAGCTGCTGCCTTCGGCTCAGGTCATGATCCCAGTGTCCTAGGATCAAGTCCCACATCGGGCTCCTTGCTCGGCAGGGAGCCTGCTTCTCCCTCTGCTTCTGTCTGCCACTCTGCCTGCCTGTGCTCGCTCTCTCACTCTCTCTCTCTCTCTCTAATAAATAAATAAAATCTTTTTTTAAAAAATAAATAAATGTTTGAAGAAATCAATGTAGGAGAGATGCTTGAAGTCAGTTAATACAAGTCGGGATTCAAAATAGTCCTTTTGAAAATATTTCTGAGTCACTTATATTTAAACTTTTTTTTTAATGCAATAGTTCAGGGTCAACTGTTTTTCATGTGTTTAAGCCCCTAGGCTTTACCTCTGGTAATCGGAACACTGTTTTTCATAGTCCTGCCTGGGAGGCTGAGCACGGATTTGTTACCCTTTTAATGAATTGTCAGTTTGGCCACAGGAAAGCTCTGTAATGTGTACAGGAGTGGACCCGGGTTTGGAGGGGGCTTTCTCTTTAAGAAAAAGAAAACAATTTGCCAGGAACTGGGGCTTGATCTCAAGCGTCATAGCTTCAGAGTAAACCCACCTCTGGGTATGGGTGGTCCTGTTAGAGTCAGCGGTGATGTTTGTCATACAAAGCCTTCCAGACCACTCCAGCTCCACCTGAAGTCCCCAATGAACACAAGGTCTAAGGAACTAACTGACCACTTCCTCCCAGGGAAATCTGGCTCTGCAGTGGGCATGGCTGGAGGGGAGTGACCAGGGAAAAGGACCTGGGAAGTGAGCTAGAGACAGGAGGGAGGGCTACCTCTCCCCTTACCCTGGTGCCCCTGACCTTGAAAATCTCCAGCTCTGCCCTCTCACATGATCCTCTGTGAGTCTGCAAGAGTCAGACTTGCACCGATCCCTAAAATAGAATTTGCCAATTAGTGTTCAATAAAAAGGAAGTCTTTCTGCAGGCCAACAGAGACAAGCAAGTCTGATTTGCAGTTTTATCTTTCCTTAGAGCCCAGGGTGCTGGGTAGACAGAAGGTATGAGGCATGGGGGGAGCTCCAGGAGGGAAGATTTGAGAACAGGATCCTGGTCTCCAGGCACAGCTCAGCCCCGGGGTCGCTCGCCGGCCTGCTCCCAGGCTGCACTGAGTCCCGGGAAGTGGAGGCTGCGGTGAGGGAGCTCGGCTGTCTCGGTCATCGAGGAGACCAAATGGTGCTTTTCACAAAACGTTCATTGCAAAGCACAATATATCCAAACCCCTGGGACGGTTTCCAGAAGATGAATGTTTAATCAGGAAGGTTGCTCTTCTCTGCCTCTGCCCTGTCAAGACTGAGCCAGTGTGTTGGACCAGCCTGACCGTACAGGAGAGTGTGAGCAACACCTGCCGGCACCAGCCTGCCTGTGGCCCCCGCCTCGCTGCGCAGCACCTCCCACCAGAAAGCAACTCCCCCCCGCCCCCCGCCGGCAGCTGGAACCCGGTGCCAACCAGCCCATGGGAAAGCACTGCGGTGGCAGAAACCACGGGGTAGTGATGGGGAAAATGAAAACAGGAGATTCCAGCCCTCGCCTGGGGCCCCCAATGTTTCTGAGCTCCCTGGACTGGGAGAAAGGCTGATGGAGAGTGAGGGTCTCCCCTGAGACTTGCTTTCCTTCGGTAAAGAGCTCTATTCTTGCCTGAAATTGGGTCTTTCACCTTCAAAAGCCCGTGAATTCATAAAGACTGCAGCTCTCCCTCCTCCTCAGTGGGCTGGGGGGCGGGCCCGCCACTTGTGGTTGTAGAAAGAAACCCATCTGGCCAAAGGACACACACACTGGAGCGAATGAAAGAAAAGCCGAGTGTCCACTGACAGATGAATGGACAGAGAAGACGCAGTGTAGATCCACAACGGAATGTTACGCAGCCATCAAAAAGAATGAAATCTTGGCCATGTGCAATGATGTGGATGGACCTAGAGGGTATTATGCTAAATGAAGTAAGTCGGCCAGAGAAAGACAAATGCCATATGATTTCACTCCTTTGCGGAATTTAAGAAACAAAATGGATGAACATAGAGGAAGGGAAGGAAAAATAAAATAAGAAGAAAACAGAGAGGGAGGCAAACCATGAGACTCTTCACTACAGGAAACAAACTGAGGGTTGCTGGAGGGGAGGTGAGTGGGGTAACTGGGTGATGGGCATTGAGGAGGTCACATGAGGTAACGAGGTCTGGGTGTTATATGTTATATGCAACTGACGAATCACTGAGCTCTGCCTCTGAAACTAATAACATGCTATGTGTTAACTAAATTGAATTTAAATTAAAAAAATTTTTTAAAAGAAAGGAAGGAAGGAAAGGAAGAGAAAGAAAGAATGAAAGGAAGAAAGGAAGAGAGAGAGAAAGAAAGAACGGGAGGGAGGAAGGAAGGAAGGAAGAAAAGGAAAGGAAAGGAAGGAAGAAAGGCCTAGTAAGTCGGAACTTGGATGAACTCTCTCTCCTCCCTAAAGCCACCTCCACCACAAAACCACTGGGACAGGTTCTATAGGAACTCGGGAGTTCTGAAAAAGAGAGGAGGGGATAGTAAGACAAGGTTTATGAAGTATCTACTATGTGTCCCGTGCAGTAGTAGAAGGAGGTTCATGGTCAAGCAAACCCAGCCCCAAACCCTGGGTCCTTGCCTTACTCTTAAGGTCTTGAGCAAAGCCGCTCATTCACTTCCACCTCAGGGGGGAAATATGTTTGTTCTAAGAACTTCTGAAGAAACAGTGCATTGCCTCACTTACTGCTTGAACCTAAAGTCACACCCGTTCTTCCTCCTCCTGGTCGGAGAGCAGTTCCTGAAACTCTCGAAGGACTGACCACACACACTCAAGTCCAAGATCTCCGAATGCCACCAAGGCCTCTCTCTTCTGGCCAATCCGAACCTGCTCCATCGCTCAAGGGAGGGCTCCATGTTCCACGTTCCACGTTCCACATTCCAGCAACTCAAAATATGTTTACACCATTTCTCCACCTAGTGAGTGAAGTGAGGGAAAGGACATGAGGTGTAACATGACGTAAGAACACTTAGAAGAAAAGGAAACATGTTGTAAAATGTTGGCATTCTCTTTCACAGATTAAAAAACACACAGAAGCTCAAGGGTTCTCGAAGCGGATGGAAATTGTGAACTACAGTCTGACCAGACCCTGAGGGTTTCTCTTTCTTTCTTTCTTTCTTTCTTTCTTTCTTTCTTTCTTTCTTTCTTTCTTTTTTTCTTCTTGTAGTAAAATATACAAAACATAAAATTTACCCTTTTAACCATTTTTCAGTGTCCAGTTCGGTGGCAATAAGTTCACTCCAGGGTTGTACAAAGATGGCTCCTGTCTACCTCCAGGCCTCTTCGTCTCTCAAAACTGAGACTCTGTCCCCAGGCACACTGGGTCCCTCTTCCCTCCCCCCAGGCCCGGGCACCCACTCTTCTCTCTACTTTCTGTCTTAGGAAGTTAATTCTTCTGGGTACCGCATGTGTTATCATGGAATATTCGCCCATTTGTGACTGACTTACCTCATGCAGCACAATGTCCTCAGGGTCCATCCGTGTGGTAGGCTGTGTCAGGATTTCCTTCCTGTCCACGGCTCAGCTGTGGCCCATCGTCCATCTAGACCACGTTTTGTGGATCCGCTCATCTGCGGACGGACCCCTGCTTCCACCTCTTGACTCTTGTGACTAATGCTGCTGTGAGTGTGGGTACGGGCCCCTGTATTTGTAAGACAATCGAGTAAAAGTGGTTTCCAGCCTGCAAGCAGCAGCCACCGGTCACCAGAGACGCCTCTGGGGGGTGAAGCCTGTGACTCTCTCCATGGGATTTTTCCTTAATTAGGTCGTGTCTGGGGTCAAGGGCCAGGAGCATCGTGCCTCCGGCTGCATGTAAATCCCTGGGCACCTGTGGGTGTTGAGTCCCCCCAGCGGCTTATTTTGGTGCACGCGCTGGTGTTTTCCAGGTGCTGGGCGTCCCTGGCTGACACCAGGCCCCTGTGCATGCTCTCTGCCTTGTCTCACTGAGTATCACTAACGGGTTTCTCTCTCTCTCTCTCTCTCACATCCCACCCTTCCCCTTCCTGTGTCCCCTCCCTCCCCCACCCCATGCCCACCGCCTCTCTGCCTTCTGGTTGCCGGCTCCCTCCTGCTGCCCAGTGCGACCAAGACCAGTGCATTCAGAGCACCAAATTCGTTTTGCAGGCCGCGGCCACGCCCCTGCTGCAGAGCGAGCCCAGCCTCACCAGCGACGAGCTGCACCTGCCCGGGAAGCCGGGCCTGGGCACACCCTGCGCCAGCCTGACGCTCGGGCAGCCCACGCCACCCTCCTCCCTGCCCAACCTGACCGCCGAGGCGGCGCTCACAGACATCCTGCCCCTGAAAGAGGAGCACGTGGGCCACCAGTTTCTGACCCCGGAGGAAGCGCCCTCGCCACCGCGGATGCTGGCGGGCAGCCCCCTGGCCCACAGCCGCACCATGCACGTGCTGGGGCTGGCCAGCCAGGACTCCCTGCACGAGGACTCGGTGCGCGGTCTGGTGAAGCTCAGCTCCGTCTGACTGCAGCCCGGGGAGAGGGGCCGCAGACCGCGGGAGCTTGGCCGTGACCCGGTTCCATGGCGGCGAGGACAACTCTGGGTCCTGGGGCACCCAGACCCCTCAGAGAGCAAACGGACGGCCCTTCCAGGGCAGAAGAGGGCAGGGCCCGAATGCCTACAGCTTGGGTTGAGTGGAATTTTCTTCCCCACCCTGACTGCTTTGATCACCTTGAAAATGGAGAAGTGGCTATTTCCAGGCGACTGGCATTTGAGGGGTGGGCCTGGGAAGAGAGGAGCAGCCTCTGGGGCTGCAGTCTGAGCCCGGGAGGAAAGGACCCTGTCCGGATGGCTGTTCTGCAGTCCGCCCACTGCCCTGGGGACAGACACACGGGAAAGTTGAGGACGCTGGTGGCCAGACTGAATTTGCACTTACATGTTATGCTACTAATATTTGAACTAGACATACCATTCCATTTGTTAATTTAAAAACAAAAACAAAAAAACCTAAAGGGGATTTTAAAAAAAGACCAGATCTGGATTTGCATGCCACGCTACGTCTGTTTCCAAGTGGTGTTGGTATTCAAACGGAAATGCTGCTTGCTTGCTTTCTTTCTTTCTCCTAATTCGGTGAATTTTCAAGTGCTGTTTTAGGGGAAGCCAGTGCAGCACAGCGAGGCTCATGGACAATGCCGACACGCGCCAGCTTCTCCAGCTTCGCTAGACAGGGGCAGGTGGCGCCCGGGCTGCGGGGCTGCCGGGGTGTATCCTATCAAGTATCAGTTCACCTTCTGTTGGGTAGTTAGACGAGCTTTGTGTCGTACCACGCCTGCCACAGTCTCCACCTCCTTGTGTGACCAAACGTCCTGTGGGCAGCCAATAAAATGACGTCCTCTGTGATTTCGGATCTGCGTACAGTTATCCTTAACAGCTTCAATGACAGTCATCCGGCTGACCTATGGAGAGTGTGGTTTCACCGAAGTATCCCTAGCGAGGAACGGTCCCCAAACAGCCAAAAGTAAAATCTTGGAATGGGGGAGGGGGGGGGATTAAGGGGATGATTTCTCAGGTAAGTGGGTAGCTTTCCAACAGTGGTTTTTTTTTTCTTTTTTCTTTTTTTCTTCAATTGTCTTTCTGATACGGTCTCAGCAGAATTTGTTCCACATTGACCGATTGCCGCAGGGCAATTAATCCACGGGTGACGGGAGAGGGCGCGCAGGGACAAGGGCCACCGTGAGGCGGGCTTCTATGTCCTATTCCATAAGGTCAGTGCTTGGAAAGGGCAGTGCAAGGTTCCCCTCGGGTATCAGAAAATGAGGAGGAGAAACCGGCTTCACGTTTGGGCCCCGAGCATGTAGCTGATCATTCTCACCCAGACATGAAGCAGCGTGGAATTAAGAAAATTACCGCTTCATTCGTTCATTTATCATCGAGAAGGGCGCGGGCTCTGTATTTAAGGAGTAAGGCGCTTCAGAGGCAGCTGCAGGGACTCAGCAGGCTCTGTCCAGGCTTCTCTCCAGACCATAAATTCAACCGCCCAATCGACTCAAGTTCAAAATCAGGCTGGGGCTCCTCACAACCTTGTGAAACACCAGCTGCCCCAACGATGTGCATTTATGGAAAAAGGCTGTTTCTCCCACGAAAGAGTTGCCATTTTATAGAAAAGGAAAGCAGAAAAGGAAAAGAAAAGCACAATTGAAAGTCTCATCTGGAATAAAACCCATTTTTTGTTGGTGGAGAATCTCCTGTGCTGAAAATAACCCCACGATTCTGGCTTTGGTGGTGTCTTGGAACCGCCGTAACTTTTCATGCTGTATATACAGATAGAAAACAGGGAAGGCGGATGTTTTGTAGCCATTATTGACCTCCCAGACCTCCTAGCTCCTTGTGCTCGCTTGGAATTTATAGTAAGGGGGACAGAGCTCTTCCTTACACACACACACACACACACACACACACACACACGGTCACCAATCCATAGGGATTCTCTCCTTGCCTGCATTGCCTGGGAGCAAAAAGCAATAGCCCCATGATGTGCCTTCCAGAACTTTCCTAACCCTCTGCTCTCTGCCCCCTTCCACTGCTGCCCAGAGACCCTGGGAGAGTATTGGCCCTGGGGAGAGAATGGTTCACTTCTCACTCCAGTGTCTGTGTGGCTCGGTCCACTCCCAGTTTCTTCACCTGGAAGATGAAGACAGTAGACTTTTGAGTCTTTCCATTTCTATCATCTAATTCAGTGGTTGCTGATTTCCCAGGACTGGTCCCTCTTTCCACCTCCTTATGATAAAATCCAAGAAGTAAGGATCTTTCTTGTCTTTAATAATCAATATTTACATAATTATATGTTACCGATCTTCCACGCATGCCCAACCTTATCTCCTGTACCCATTGACATCATTTACCGGAAAGGGGATTGGGAATTTCAGTGAAACAAATCAAAGCTATCAGGCCCATTCAGGGTCCAGGAGGGAGATTAACTTGAATAGGCCCTTTTGCTATAACAATGAACTTCTTAAAGCCCCAAACCAGAGAGATACAGCCCTTTAGCCTGTGGCTTAGAAAAGACAGGGGAGTCTGTGGCATGAAGGATTATGATCTGGGGAGTTCCCATCTTCCCCTGACCTCAGGAAAGGGACTTCTGGCGATGGGTCTGCATTTCCCATTAACTGATAAATACATATATTTTTAAATGTTGGGTGGTTTCATCAAGCTGTGGCTGCATATAGACCTTGATCTTTCTAAATTCTGTTAGTGTGTTATGGAGCGATTGCATGCTAGCTATGAAAATAAGATTAATATTTTACCATGCTATTAAAGCTTGGACCATTATCAAACCTATGCACACGCATACACACACACTCACTCACTTTGTTGTCTAAAAATTCATCTGCTTTCCTCCTCCCAGGAGTGCTTCGGGCACCGCAGGCTTCCCAGGCGCTCCAAGGCTGAATTGAGCCTGAGTGCCCTGGTCCTGGGGAGGATGTTGGCTGGAGCGTCGGGGCGGCTGATAGCCTGCCTGCCAAAAGGGCAGGATGACATGACATTCCGTGCCTAGGGAGAATTGGCCCAGCATTTGTGCTGACCCACTTGAAAAAATGCTCACTCCAGCGTTCAGCCTGGGAGGGTGACGCCATAGCCCCAGCCTGTGCCAGCAAAATGCCAAGTACCCGTTCTGGGCCAGAATAACACCAAGGAAGACCCTTGTGCTCAGCCCAACCCCCTCCAAGGGCCCCGTAACACACCCCCCCCCCGCCCACACACACACACACACATACACACACACACACTGCGTTTAAGATTACTGACTGGGATCCAAAACAAGAGGCAAACCCCATCTTATGAGCCATGCTTCTGCTGGACCTAAATGTGTTTTCAGAAGCCCCCTAGCTTTTCACTGCCTGGACTTGGGCCTGCCTTCTTGTCGGATTTAACGGTAAGTCTATGAATTTGCCTAAAATGACAGGAAGTGTCCCTGGCATCGGGGCCTGTACTAGCATCTCCGGGAAAATGCCGGAATCCGAACCATTCGGGGACCGCCGTCACTGGTTTCTGAGGGGCACAGCCTGATGGGCTCCTCTGCCGGTCTCAGAGCCTCCTTGCTCCCCAAAGAGGGGAACTGTAACTCGATGCCCCCTTCCCGAGCTCCACAAACAGTCAGCCTCTTCACCAGAAACCCTGGGCTTTCCCACCTTGGCTGGTGGTTTTGAGCTAGCCAGAAGGTATCAGGAACTCGCATTCATTGTTTAAGGAAAGTTTCGAAGTGAGTTGTCTGTCATTCGCCCACATGACCACTGCCTCACCTGTTCAGTTCTTGATCGTGTAAGAAAAGACTAAAGGGAACAAATGTCAAATATACTTTTCTGATTAATGCCTTAAACTGTTTTGAAGCTGATCCTAAGTCAAATCGATGTTTACATTTTTTATTAAGTACCTATAAGTTGTGGGAGTCAAGCATATTCTTGTCCAAAGGAGAGAGCCTTTCAAAAGGATTCTTATTCCCCTGGTCCTCTCCACAGGTCCTGGAGCTCTGTGTATGGCCTCATATGCCATTTTCCATGTGCCTGCGTCAAAAACCACCCCCCCATTTGTTCCCTCGAGATGCAACCCCCTCTTGTCTCTGTCTTCTAACAATAAGTTATTGAAATATTAAATAAGCTGAAAGTCATTTTCTTTCAAGTGAATGTCAAAGATGCTAATGGTTTTTTGTAACTCGGGAAATCCTCCGTCTAGTTGCCCACTGTAAGGTCCTCACCATACAGCCAGGATGGATTTTCAGACAAGTGGTCAGGACATTAATCCAGCCATGGAAAATAATTGGGAGGCTGAAGATTAGATTGTTTCTGGAGCAACTGAATTTGCAGCTGCCACAAAACTAGATAAATGGCCTTAACTGGAATTATTTTCTAAATCTCATAAACCCCAGGAATCACCTACAGAATGGGCTGGAAAACAGATGGGCATCTTGTGCAACATGAAGACTTTTCTTCCATCTGCTGTTGACTTTTTAAGAGACACTTGGTATTGCTGATGAAGACATGAATGAATGGCTCTCTGTCTGCCCTAGATATGTTAAGATGGATAGTTACACCGAGATGCCATATGGCCTATCCAAGGAGACATGTTTTCCAGGTTCTACATGAATGGGCATGGTTTTAGCCTGCAGTTAAAAAAAAAAAAAAAAAGGAAAGAAAAAAAAGGGAAGATTACATCCTCACTTACTATTTGCCCAGGGCATTCTGTGTTGATATTTCACATGAATCAAACATTTTGGTGTGAAAGGGTGGGAAAAAGGCCTTTTAAACTCTTAGTGGATTCAAAGCCCTGAATTGGAACAATGATGAACACACTATGATACAGAGCGTTGCATGTTTTCCGAGATACTTATGCTTATTGAAGTGCCTTTCATGTTTTAATCAATGTTTGCAGAATCTATCTTAAACCTGAAATGAATTAAGAAAATATTTTCCTCCTTCAATAAAAACTGCTAATGGCATCAAATGTAAACCTCAGTCTTTATAAGATTTTCAAGGACAACAAGGTGTAGGGAAGAATCAGATCGATTTGCATTCAGTGAGTTTTCACTGTGTAGACACTCCTCTGAAGAGTACCGGATTTTCTGGTCACAGATATCTAGATTGGTTTCTTACGGCTGTGATTTTCAACTTTTTTAAATTCGCAAATGACTTTAGAGCAACTAAGAACTTCAAACCCCATAATCTACTTGCTCTGTGTTCCACCTTCTAACACACACACACCCCAGCCTTTAACCTTGCCAGATAACAATTGTGTTTGGCTACTAGTAACAAAATCTCTGAGTAACAGTGGTTTAACAAAGAGATGTGTTTTCTGTCGTGCAAAATAAGTCCAGCGGTAGGCAATCCAGAGTCAGTGATGGCTCCATAATGTCATCAGTGTCCTGAACTCTTTCTTTCTGTTCGGCCATTCTTAGCACTGACTTTCATCCTCGGGCTCGCTTCATGGCCACAAGATAGCTCCTGCAGCTCCAGCCATCAAAGCCATATTCCAGGAAGGAAACAAAGGGAAAGAGCAAAATGGGTACAAGACACTTAAGATGGTTCCCTTCAAAGAGCCTTTCCCAAATCTTACTCAGATTTCTCCATGGCCAACATCGAGTCACATGACAACCCCTAAGTGCAAAAGAGGCAGGAATTATGGTGTGTTAACTGGACGCATTATTGCCCCAAATAATGTCAAGTTCTGTAAGGAAGAAGGACAAAATGAGTGTTTACTAGATCATCAAAATGGATAACCTCATCTCCTTATTGAAAAAGAGACCGGCTAGTTGAGTTCATCCATTCTCCTCTCCACCAGAAAAGCTTTGTCTTCACCCCCTTTTCTCTCTCTTTGGAGAAAGTTGCTATTTACTAAAGTAGGCTTGACCTAAGCTCTTCCATGACCTCTAGGATGCAGCCCCTTCTGTTGCATCTTCAGTTTCTCTCTTTTCATTAGTTGCTTTTTCTAGGTCACCACGCTTTTCTAATATTAAAAAAAGCAAAAAACAAAAACAAAAAAATCCTCTTCCTTGCCCTTCATCCCCAGGATTCCCTCATGCCACACTCATGAGACAGGTGCTCCAAGGTCTCCAATGGCCAAATCCAGCAGCATTGGTCTACCTTCTCTTTCACATCACAGATGTGCACATCTGGCACCATGGCACTGCCTGGGTGGGCCATGGAGGCATGGAAGGCAAGCTGTGGTTGGATGGCCTTGAGGCTCCTTCTCAGGCAAACTCTCTGTGCTTCATCACTGTGCTTCCACCCTCTGGCTGAGTGACATTGTTGTTCCAGTTGGCACCTCCTTGCATTCTGCTTTCTTCTCACACCCCCTAAATAAGGACACACCCTCTGCCCTTCGCTCTTCTGGCTCTCCTCCCCTGCAGAGACTTTTCCACTCCCAGTACCTTCTCATCCTGCCTCTGCAGTGGACTCCAGCCTCTCTGTCTCCCAGATCACCTCCCTTCCCAGTGCCAGCCCACATCTGAACCAGCTGCCTGGGAGGAGAAAGTTTTCAGACAGGATTCTGGCTCTGGCTTGCCGGAAACTAACTCTCCAACCCTTGGGTGATGGGTAGAGCCTCTGTACCTAGTTTCCTTACCTGTATATGAGTGGCTTCTGATGCACCATGCTACTCTTGGCTCAGTGTCCACTTAGGTGTTCCATCATCACCCTAAACTCAGAATACCTAACATTGAATTCCACGTCTTTCCCCCCAAACCAGTCCTTATTTTAGTTGCTTCTCTAGTAGGGTCCTAGGCTGAAAATTCTGGAATGGTCTTTGACTCTTCATTACTCTCCATATCCAGTCAGGTGTCCAATCCGGTGTAGTCTTGCTTTATAATATCCATCAAATCTGTACTTCTTTTCTACTGGATTGCTATCTTCACTGTCTTCCCCAGAGTGTTATGATGGCTCCAAGAAGTCTCCTTCCAAAGATTTTCCTAAGCCTGTCCATCCCATGTAACCTGGACAAATTGGTCTTCCCCAACCATGCGAGGTGCATGTCAGACCCTAGGCAGGAGATTGTCAAAGGCTTTTTCTTGCCCATATGCTGCTTAAACCAACATCAAAGTCTCTATACTCTGGCCTCAACTACTATTTCCATCCTCTGTCCCTTTCTTCCTGTGCTCCCCTCTCTGACCATCTGGCCTCCTCATCTTCTGGTGGGAGTCATGCACTTCCTACCCTCCCCATCTTCCCTCCGCTCTTCCTGACTCTCCCCATAGTCCTTCCTAGCTTTCAAAGCCTTGCTCAAGGACCAACACTTCCATAAGATCTCTGACAGACCGAGGGACTCCTTTCCTCAGAATTCTTAAATTGGTCTGTCAGGTATTTTCTTAAATTGAGGTGTAATTCACATACCATAAGTTTGCCATAAGTTCACCCTTTTAAAATGTATGACTCAGTGATTTTTTAGTATATTTACAAGATTACACCACCAGCACATCTGAAACATGTCTGTCATACATTTGATGCTCTTTCTAGAATACCTGTTATTCACATTCTCATGCAAAGGTTCTCTCTCCCCAGAAAACTTGGGGGCGTGCCAGGCAGGACAATTCACTCAGGCACGGAATCCTCAAATGCTCAGGAAGACGGGGGTTCAGGTGAGGAGGGTACAGTGACAACAGTTCAAGAAACAGAGACCCAAACTCCCTAAGGGGGCCCCATCCTGAGACCTCACAGCCTCAGCAGAAGGCCAAGCCATCTTCTCTTTTAACCCCTTTGGTGTCCATTGTAAGGAAATGTGGTTGTTGAGATGCAAGGCCCTGTGTGGAGGGAGCCTGAGCTGGGGCAGTCTTGGTCGGCTCCTCAGATCCAGAACATCTGTGCTCCCTGCACAAGCCCACCTGAGGCTTCCCTTCCATTCCTTGTGGCATATAGTCTACTTTGGGATAAAATTGTGGTCATCAATCATCATTTTATAAAATTCCAATAGAAAAAAGTTAACTTTGGGGGTGCCTGGGTGGCTCAGTCAGTTAAGCGTCCGCCTTCGGCTCAGGTCATGATCCCAGGGTCCTGGGATCGAGTCCCGCATCAGGATCCCCATTCAGCAAGGAGTCTGCTTCTCCCTCTTCCTCTTCCCCTCCCCCCTGTGCTCCCTCTCTCTCTCTGCTCTCTTTCAAATAAAATCTTTTAAAAAAAGTTAATCTTCTAAATATATAATTTGTGATCAATAGTAAGGTAACTTAGATTATTTGGGGACTGCATGCTTTAAAAATTTTTGTTTAATAAAAATCTATTAACCAGTTCCATTGACAAGCATTGTTGGCTGCATGACACAGGGTTAGTCCCTGAAAAATGTGTCTCGCTTCTCATATCAGAGAATGCATACACCATATACTCATATATTGTAATTATTTATTTCTGGACCACAGTTCTTTAATAAAAGAGGCCTTGAAATAAGACATAAAATAAATATTCATATGCCGCTTTGCTAAAATCCCACTTTTGCACCGTGCACGCACATCACGGCACTGACGCTAACATCCGTGTGTGGGCTCCAGACAAGCATCCGCAGAGCCAACGGTTTGATGAGATGCCAGATGACTGATAAAGGGATGGTAGCTCCCTCTCATGTCACAAACAAGGCTGACTGTAATGAAGAACGGAGAAAGAAACGAGTGATGGCATATACGCATGTATGAAGGCATACACCATACACTCGAATATATTAGACTCTTACATGTTTGTACACACTACTTTTTATATAGAGATATATTTTCTATACTTTTCACTGACAGATTGTATTCCAGAAATTGGCGTGGAATTTGGAATGTATTTTCCCATGGAAGCGAACATCTTAAATGGTATTTAGAACCTAGGTCAGTTGCAATAATCCGTAAATGACCTGAAATAATGCAAGCAACAAACCTGGGCTCTAAACTACCCAAAGGTCTCTTAAGTTCTGAGTCCTGAGCCTGGCGCTCTGACCAGGGGAGCCCCGGGCCCCCTCGAGAGTGGACCACCCATTGCTGTTATTTCTACTCCACCACCAAAGAGTAAATCCATCCTAAGAAACACATGGACCTCAGATTTCTTTAAAATCTGTACTAGGAACAAACAAAACAGTGGAAAGGAAGCCTTACATTTTCTATTTCCAGAGATTCAAAATAGTGAAACCCTTTATAATGCATTTAAGGTACCTCTTATAAACAAGTTTTTCCTTTATATTTAGAGCCTTCAGCAATGTCAGCTGAGATGATTTTCTGGCAGAAATTCTAGATGATTGCACAGCTGAATCCAGCTTGACCAAACATGGACAGCTCACTGGAGATTGAGAATTTATTTTTTTGTTTGTTAATATCCTGAATCAAAACACGCATTGTGTCTTGAGGCATGCCTTGCTGACATTGATCACTGTGGTGAAAAAAAAAGTGATTATTTTGTAAAGCCTTATAAAAAGATTTCCTTGAAACCTAGTCAACACTCTGGAAATGTACAGAGGTGATGACTCTAGGCAAGGCTTCTTCTTAGTGTCCTTTTTTGAGAATTCGGTCGGCAAACATCTGTTGGTGGCACCTGTGTTTTCTGATTGAAATCTAGCCTGAGTATTGAAACTTAATTAGTTAGGTCAGTCTAGAAGCTGCACCAGAAAACACAATTTCTTGGGATAATGCAAACAGATGGATTCAGAAGCCACCAAGGATTATTCCAAACCCACTGTTATCATGGAAATATCAAATAGGGTTCTCTGTGTCCCTAAGTAATAGCTTCAGACCAGCTGTGTTGAAGTCAGAGGAGGGCCCTGTGAACTGATGTTCTGTTATCTTACTGAAATCTTCGGGTGCCTTGCCTTCCATAGGCATGTGCAAGATCTGGATAAAAATTAACTTTCTGCCATAAAATCTAACCCAAGAGCATGATAGAAGGTAACTAAAAACGTGACGCTTTCAGGAAGCTCAGAACCACCTCGAGTTCTCCTCTTACACTGGCTTGGAGCTCTCCATGCGCCCCCTCCTCTTCACAAAGACACCCCTTCACTTCTGCTTCTGTCTTATACGGGATCCAAGCTAGGGACCTCGTAATACAAACCCGGTCACCTCTGGACATGGCACCTTCCCTGTGACTTGGCACTTCCTCGGGACCAACTGACTTCTCTATCTTTCCAGGATTGAACTTCCAGCTGCGATGGCTGATCTTTTAAATTCTATATTAGCAAAAGGAAGGGGTAGCATTTCTTTCTTCCAGACACCTCCTTATCAGTTCATCGGCAGGTGGGATCTGTCCTAAAAAGAATTCCTTATCTCTTTCCTCAGCATCCTTCACCTGCCAGGGGGAAGGCTGAGCAGCAGAGCTGCAGAGGAGAGCAGTGCTCTTTCTAAAAAGGGAGCAGATTTTCTCTGTGTGTGTGTCTCTCTATCTCGCTCTCTTTCTTTCTCTCTAATGTCTATCAAGGCATCAGCTGCTTTGCTGAGTTGTCTAATCCTGGATCAATCCAACCTCAAGTTCAGGGTGACCAGAACTTACAAGTCAGGCATTTGTGCCCCATTCCTTCCTAGGAAAACTTACAGCAAGATCAAAGGTGATCTGTAGGACGGAAACACGTGTTTTCCTCTCCGTTCTTTGTGGGGCCACCACCCTCCACTCACTGAGTCCGTGGCCTGTCCAAGGGGTCCTGGCCGTGCCCAGGAGACAGAAGTCAGTTCTTATCCTGGAGTGTCTACGTAGAGTTTTCTAAGGCCAGGCCAGAGACCATGACATGAAGAGAAAATACCAACTGAGTAGAGCTTAAACGAAGATTTGGAAGGAGAACAACTGGCGTTTTTTTCTACCACAGGAAGAAGAGTGGAGAACTCTGGATTGAGGGAAGACTTTGGAGCAGTGGAGGGCTCCCCTGCCCCCCACTTCATGGGGTCTTAGTGAGGGAAATCTGCTGCTCTCCATGGCTTTGAGGGGAACCTGAGGGCAGACAGCACTGGGGCCTCACTTCTTGGGTCAAGTCTAAGGAGACACACTGTCTGCGAGCCAGCATGTGAGTGCCTAGTGGAAATCATAGCAGGTCAGTAAAAGCAGAGAGACAGAGGCAGCCCATCTCCCTTCCTCCAAGACCAGGCTAGGAAGAGCTGTGGATATGTCCTGGGCCCCAGAGCCACGTGGAGCACCTCTGCACAAATCAGGGAAAGGGTCCTCAAGACCCATTACTTCCATCCATTGGGGAAATTCACCATAGACTGATTTTTATAAGAAGACCGCACTTTACTGACATTCATTACAAAATCCTCTGGGCAAACACACAGATCTGTGAGATTTACAATATGAGCAGTGCCCTAGGGGGGCAGGGACCCTGCCTGGGGTCCTGCGAGCAGACGCCTTGAGTTCTAGCCCCCCTGCAGTCCATGCAGATGCCGAAGATGCCTTGAGAGGAGTCTCGTCTCTGCGGCGGCCACTGGGCAGAGAGAGTGTTGGAGAACCAGAGGCTCGTTCCCAAAGGACACCATGACCAGCACCACAGATTCTAAAGAAGCCCCCACTTCAGGCCAAGAGGGAATTCTCACCTGACCAAGGAAGTCCCGGACTTCAACTAAGTTTGCCTAGACCAGTTTTTCCTTTTTTTCCACTGCGGAGGCTCAGAGTTGGAAATGAAGTAGTTCTCAAAATTTGGCTTTTTTATAACCCAGCTTGTGACTACGACATTTGTACCCATCACAACGAGGGGCTTGGTGCCTGGCCAGGTCGGGTTCCTACCTTACCGCGGTATGAGTGGCTGACACAGGCATGAAATCAGGCCCTTATCCCCCGCCTCTGGCCCTATTCTAGCTACTGTGGCTTCTCCTACACACACAGAGAGGCTTCTCCTCCTCAGTCCTACACCAGCCAGCCTCTCCGCCACAGTCACACACCCACCTCTCCTCCTCAGGTCCACGTGGGCCTCTTCTCCACACACACACACACACACACACACACACACACACAAGCAGGCCCCTCAGCTCGCTGCCTAGAAATATCCTTCGGGCACCACATGACGCACTCAGCTCAAATCGCTGTCTCTAAAACAGTCACCCATCACCCATCAGTCTCCTGCCCCTTTCCTTGCTTTTAAAGTTTTTCGTTGCAGTTTTTGCTTCTCAACATTATCTACAATATTGAAGTTGTTTATAATGTTTCCGCAAATAGAACATAAGTCCCGTAATAAGCAGGGACCCTGTCTCGCTCACTCCGGTACTCCCAGTGCCTGGAGCCATGCCCGGCACATGTAGTTGTTCAGCGTCTTTTGAACGGATGAAAGAGCTTAATTTGGGGGGGACTCAACACTGCGGCAAGCAGGTGCCCACTCCCCAGTGCCTGTCCTTCGGAAGCCGCACTTGCCCAATTATCCTGCCGCCCTTGGCTCCAGCTTCAGAAGGCCCATCAACGCCTAATTTCCCTACTGACTTCAAGCGAGTTGGAGAAATACCAGTATCCCGTGTCTGCGGGAAAGATCTATTATTCTCGTTGATGGATTTTTAGTACATTCATTGTAATTGCTCAGGCTTAATGGTGTGTGTGCAAATGCTGCTGGTTTGAGTCCTTAAAAAATAAACTGAAGAAAAGAAAAGAAAAGAAAAAACAGAAGGCAGTGATGGAGTAAAAAAAAAAAAAAAATGTTCGTCACCCATTTTCTAAAGCATCCTTCAGCATCATCACCTCCCCACAAGCGAACTTTGCACGGACTCTCACGGAGGCTGAGTGGACTCCGCATTTGTGGGGGGTGGGGGTGTTGTTAATTTCATAGCTACCTGTCATGCCTTCAAAGGCACTGACCGCCTGTGTGAGTCCCTGCCGGTGCCTCCCCTGCCCCTTCCTGACTTCTGCCCCTCTGTTCATGGCCATTTCATGACTCATTGAGCCTCCACTGAAGGAGTAAAGGAGTGGAGAATCAATAACCTGAAACCAGCCTTCTAGAATTCCTTTGTCAGCAGAAGTGGTTCCAGCTCGAGGATTAAAGAGAAGAGGTCAAAACTGTCCCTAAAGCTAGATTTGGGGTAATCCAGCAGAAGAACAGAGGATGGCTAGGAAAGGGCTAGCTCTGGAGACCTATGGACTGCACCCTTTCCCTCCATGGTCCTCTCCCTTCTCGTCACTCCCTCCTGTTTATCCACCCACTGCGAGCACGTGATCTAGGGGTCCCCCCAGAAGCAAACCCAGTCATGCCCCTATCCTGTTTGAATCCCTGCTTCCTCATCTTCAAACCCCACACTCCAGTGGCCCTAAAATAGTAACCTCTAATCTCCAAGTTCCTATCGGATGCCCACCAGGCCCTTCTCTCTGAATTAGAGCCCCCTTTTGAGACTTCCTCCCACAGGAGCACTGAAACCTCCCCCACTGCCACTTCGTACCCCTGGGTGCTAATCATCCTCCAATCTGGTCATTCTCTCCCCAACTCCACTGTGAGGTCTTCGAAGACAAGGAGAGCATTTTCCTCTAAGAATCCCCAGGGTCTGGCCCATTGGAGCTTCCAAAAAAACATCTGACTCATGAATGAATGATAAATGTATGACTTGGTTCTCTTACACTTTCCTTGAATTCAAGATGTTGAACCACGGCATCCAGAGTCAGAACTTGAAATAATGCCCCAAATGTCATTAGAAGCAGCACTGTCACCGCATACCTGTTGGAATGGCCCAGATCCCAACAGGGGCAACAGCAGAAGCGACAGGAGCTCTCATTCATTGCTGGTGGGAGAGAAACACGGTGCAGTCACCCAGGAGAGGACAGCCTGGCGGTTTCTTACGAAACTGAACATACTCTTGGGGCGTCTGGGTGTTGGCTCAGTCAGTTAAGCGTCCAACTCTTGATTCCAGCTCAGATCACGATCTTGGGGTCGTGAGATCGAGCCCTGCATTGGGCTCTACGCTGGGCGTTCAGCCTGTTTAAGATTCTCCCTCTCCCTCTGCTCCTCCCGCACCTCTAAAAATTTAAAAAAAAAAAATCTGAACATACTCTTACCATAAGATCCCACAATCATGCTTCTTGTATTTACCCAAAATAAACTGAAAACTTATGTCCCCACAAAAACCCGCACATGGGCATGTATAACGGCTTTGTTCATAACTGCCTAAATTTGGAAGCAGCCAAAATGTCCCGCAGTAGGTGGCTGGATATCTGAAGAGGGATGCAGGCAGCCACTGGAATACTATTTAGCACTAAAAAGAAATGAGCTCTGGAGCCATAAAAAGAGATGAAGGACTCTTAATTGCATATTACTAAGTAAAGAAGCCCATCTGAATGGGCTGCATCCCTTACGGTTCCACCTCTATGACATTCTGGAAAAGGAAAACTGTGGCAACAGTAAAAAGACCAGTGCTTGGGGGGGGGGGAGCGTTAAGGGAGGAGGGATGAGTAAGATAGACACAAAGGATTCTTAGGGCAGTGAAACTATTTGGTACGATATCATAATGATGGCCCTATGTCATTGCATGTTCGTCCAAACCCATAGAATGTATGCCACCGAGAGGGAACGCTACTAATGTAAACTCTGGACTTCGTAGGTCCATCCACTGTAGCCAATATACCCCTCGGTGAGGGATGCTGTTGGTGGGGGAGGCTGTGGGCGCAGGGGCTGGGGGGATGTGGGAACTCTGCACTCTCTGCTCAGTTTTTTTAAAAGATTTTATTTATTTATTTAACAGACAGAGATCACAAGTAGGCAGAGAGGCAGGTGGAGAGAGAGGAGGAAGCAGGCTCCCTGCTGAGCAGAGAACCCGATGCGGGGCTCAATCCCAGGACCCTGAGATCATGACCTGAGCTGAAGGCAGAGGCTTTAACCCACTGAGCCACCCAGGCGCCCCATCTCTGCTCAATTTTGCTATGAGCCAAAACTGCTTAAAAAAAGAAAATCTATTAATTAAAAAACATACACTGACCACAACTGCAAAAAAAATGATGATATGATCATAATGATCAAAGCAAATGCACACACACACAGTGGGGTGAATCATGCTATCAACAGAGGACAGTTCCCAAAGGAGTCTCCCTTGAACAGTCACAGCTCGTACAATGTCCCATCACATAGCCTCAGTCCTGGGTCTGACCATAGGCAGCCCCAGCAGACTCTCTTTCCCTGGATCAGCAACCCCCCGGCCCCCAATTGGGCCCAGTTCCTGCCTGGAGACAGGGATGCTGGGATATAATGCTCAGGTCCACCCGCATTTCTGGGAGCTGGGACTGCTGCCGTGTAAGCTGGCCATCAGGAACAGCGGCTCAGGATTTCCTGGGTTGGGTCTATTTTAGGCTTACTATCAGGGTTGGTTTCCTTTGCAGAACAAGAGCTTATTTAGGCTTGTACACGTACAGCTGCCTGATTTAGAAGGACTTCAAGGGGTCTTAAGAGGAAATGTGTTGAAAAAAATAATAATAAAAACATTCTACTGCTGCAAACCAAAGTAACCAGGGCCTGAGGCTTCTCCTGCTTCGTGTGTGGTTACCTCTGAAGACTGTGAGGGCATAAGAGCCTTCCTGCCCCCTTGGCAACATGTACCCACTGCAAACAGTTTGTGGAGAACATTCGTGAGTTACCCGGATATATTCGTTTCTACGAAGGACTGGATCTCGCTATTCCGTAGTGAGTACAAGCCTGACCGGGGTGCTGTGCTGTCCCAGTCATGTCCCTGTGGGGGACCCCATCTCTTAGAGGCTGCTGTAGAGTAAAAAGACCACCCAGAGTGGTCAGACCAGGGGCTTCGGGCCCCACACTCACCACTGCCCAGCGAGTGTTAAGGACCTTCACTGTGTGTGTCTCCGTTTCCAACTTAGAATCCGTAGCTTTAAAAGAAGAGAACGTGGCCACATAGAGTAGCAGAAAAATGGTCATGGAGAAACTAGGCTTTCCGAAGATGAACCATGGTTTGAGCAAGTTTCTCTGGTTAACCACTCCTCCTCCCAACGCTCTACCGAAGACAGCTCCAGGGACGCAGAAGGAACCCAAAGAGTGATATTGAGCCCCAACTTGCCTGGAGTCCACAGTTCCTCTGTCCGGCTCATCGGCACCATCAGCCAGCAAGGGAAGTGCGTTAGTCGCTGGCGCACACCCACGTCAAAGTCAAACGGGAGGATTTGTCACATCACGGAGATAACCCAACGTCAGGCTGGCTTGAGCCAAGGGCTGAGTTGATGTCATAAGGACGCGATCTCTCAACCTCTCTCTTCCTCTCTCCGCCTCTCAGCTCTGCTTTCCCCCACATTAACTTCACACTCAGGCAGAATCAGCCCTCGGAGTGACAAAACAGTCACTGATGTCCTCTGGCTTACGTCCTCCCAGGTCAGCAACCCCAGTGAAGGAGACATCTGCCAAGTCCTGGACACAACCTCATGGGGCCTACATGAGCTGAGCCAGCTCCAGGAGCAGGAGGACTCTGGTGGCCTGAGGTGCTCACCCCTGCCACGGGCCTTAGAGGCAGCCCCCTTCAAATGACGGGAACCGAGAGTAGAGAGGGGTGGCTCACCACGCAGACATCAGGGTGGGCTGACTTCGGGGTGGACAAAGCAGCGACCGTCTCCTGACTTTCCCCTACATAAACCACCACTGGGTGAACCAGCGTGTAGACAAGGTCAAGAGCACCACGGCTCAGCCAGTCTCTAGAGGGGTAGCATAGACCAACTCTTTATCCAAAACAAGGAACAGGAGCTTACAGAGCAGTTGCCAAGCCCAAATCTAGAACCATCCATTGCCCTGCATCTGTTTGGCCAATGAGGTCTTTCAACCTCAAAAAAACAGCAACATAACCTCCCTTGTCTGTGCCCCCCCCCACTGCCAAAGTCAACCAGGATCCCTTGGATCCCTTTCTTAGGGCTGCTGAGTACCCCGACTTCTGTATTCTCTCAGTTCTGGAGACTAGAAGTCCAAAATCAAGGTGTCAGCAGGGCCACGCTCCTTCTGGGAGGCTGGAGAGAAGCCTGCCTTGCCTCTTTCAGCTCTGGGGAGTGGTGGCAATGCTTGGCCTTCCTTGGCCCACAGGCGCATCTCTCCGGTCCCTGCCTCGGTTGCCTTGTGGCCTTGACCCCCTTGACAGACACCCCCTGAGTGTCTGTGTCTTCACATGGCGTTTTCCCTGTTCTTATAAGGACACCAGTCAGATTGGATTAGGGCCCATCCCAATTGCACCTGCAAATACCCTATTTCCAAATAAGGTCACATTCCCAGGTACCACACGTTAGGACTTCAACAGATCTTTTTGGGGGACACAAGTTCAACCCATGGCATCACCTCTTGCCTAAGCCACAGATGGCAAACTCCTAATGGTCCCTTCCAATCTTAATCTTACTCTTTCCAATCTGGCCTGACCATGTTCCTCCCTTCTCAAGCCCTCCACTGGCTCCCCAGTAGCATCGCAGGGCGAATTCCAAACCCCGGGATGACCTAGGCGGAGGCTTGTCTGCAAACAGTGTCTCTGTTCACGTTGTTCACATGTGCAGTTCCCTGAAATCAGGAGGGAGAGCCCACCCCATAGGGCAGCAAAGGAAAGCACCAGGGTCTGTCGGGAGCAGGCAGGGTGGGGAGGAAACTGCAGGCAAAACCCTTCACTGTGGTTTCTGAGGGAAGGAGTAGATGAGGCAGGGTGGGCAGACTTGGCATTGGCAAGTTGGTCTCTGGGGAGTAAGGGCTCTCCCTAGTGACCGGCACCTGGGTCTGGGTCTGGGTCTGGCCCTTGGGATTAGGGCAGGTGCACAGAGGCCCAGGGTATGACAGCCAGATGGAGGAGGCAGTTGGGGCCCGGACTCTGGATTGGTTAGTTTGCGTATGAAAGGTGCCTTCTGGGCAACTGATTTGCTCTCTCCAAGAGTAGACTAGCCCTGGAAGGGGCAATCCCTCAGGGTCAGCAAGAATCAGATGCCAAAGCCTCCGGGAAGCCTGAGGAATGCAGGGCTGCATCCTTTCTGTGTTCCCAGCCCCTGCCGGCCAGAGTCCTGTCTGTCATTCCGGGCTAGTGTTTGCATCAGAAGCTGCTACTTTAGTGTCTGTGACACCAAGTGATGCAGACCCGGGACGGAGCCTTTCCTGAGGCCATTAAATGTGACAAACCGGGTCAATCCAGATGCCCCACTGGAGGCCTCCATCCTGCCCTCCACGGAAACGGTGGCACAGGCTCCGGTCCCTGAAGGCGCGGCCCGCCCTGTGCGGCTGTACCGAGTGCGGACTTAGCACCCGGAAGTCCTCCCGGGGGGGGGCTGAGTCCACGTGCGAGCGCACAGCGGCAGGTGTGAGGAGCGCGTTCAAGGCTCCTACAAGCTCTTCATGTGCCTTGGTTTTGGTGACTCAGAGCGGTGCAGCGAAACAACGTCATATATGTAAGCCGTATGTAGTCATTAAAAGAGCAAGCCGGTTCTCGATCCAGAAGTACTATATTTCCGTAAAATTTCGGGGGGGGGATATACGCAACCCCTGTCTGTGCAACAGTTTCATCCAGGGTTCCTCACCTTCTCACCCACTGGGACGCCTTGTCTTTTTTTTTTTATCTCACCACGGGCCCTGTGGAGTCCATGGTAAGATAATAATTATTTTATGCTCCCATTTTCTTATAAACCAAGCACATGCCGATCTGGCAACCTCAGCTTCGGGTCATCTAGAGATAAGCAGCGTCTCCATGGTGAGTTTGTTTCATTCTAGCCAAAAGCGAAGGAACATGACGTGTTGGTTAGCCCGTGCGGCATCATCGAGAGCAAGCCCGTGCCGTCCCCCACACTGCGGGACATACTGAAAATAAGCCATGAACCCCCGTGGACTTAGAGATGCCCTAGAGTCAGGAAGTTATGAGCTTGGGAACCCTCGGACCACAGCTGGAAGGACCCAGAGCAACTGAGCCCGCGTATCCCTGCCTGATTAAAAAAAAAATGCCATCTGCCGGCTCCTTCAGAGGAAGGACAGTAACATCCGTATGTGCTTTACCCACCACGCTACTGCTCGGCTTTGCTTTAGTGAATCATCCTATCAGTCTTATGAAACAGGCTATGAAAGTACAGTAGAACCCAAGGTCCTGGGCGAACGTGGGGCACCCCCCGGCCCCCGACTTCAGAGGCTGTGCTCTAACCTCTGCGTTATGCTGGAACGTGGGCTTTGAGGATCCGTGAAGGAAACTCTCTATTCGCCTGCCTGGCTTGCTGTGACAAAATGCCACGGGCTGGGTCAGCCTGAACAGACACTTCCCTTCTCACGGTTCTGGACGCCGGCAGCCTAAGGTCAAGGTGCCATCGGGACTGGTTCCGGGTGAGACCTCTCTTCCTGGCTTGTAGACAGCCACCTTCTTGCGGTGTCCTCACATGGCCTCTTCTCTGGGAGTGTGAAGGCAGAGAAAGAGATTCAAAGAGAGGAAGAGATTGAGGGAGGGAGAGACACAGAAACAGAGAGAGAGAGAGAAAGAGCTCCCCAGTATTTCTTAGGGTCCTACCTTTATGACCTCATTTAGCCTTAATTATTTCTCGAAAAGCCTTATCTCCAAATGCAGTCATATTGGGGGTGAGAGGTTCAGCATATGGGTTAGGGGAACAAAACTAAGTCCACAACAAAAATCGCTACGCTTTTGTGGATAAACTCAAAAGCCACCACCTGGGGTGTCCAGACCCTGCATGTCCCCTCCGTGTGGAATCAGGCTCACTTGAGGGGTCTGGGCACCTGGGGTCCAGGCCTATCAATATGGAAAGGTGATTTTCTAATCAGAATTCAGAATTCTCTGGCTTCTAGAAAAAAACTACATGAGTTTGCAAACAGAAAAGACTGCTGCACTGAGGGGGCTGAAGAAACATGAAGAATGTGGGTGTTGGCTTCCAGCAGCTCTGAATTCAAGCGCCGGTGCACGTGCCTATAAGCTGGGTGACCTTGAGTAAATCACGCAGTCTTTCCAAGGTCAACGTTTCCATCTTCCAGATTTCATCGCCAGCCCCTACCAACCCTCACTGTGTTGTCGGGATGGAGTGGAGATGAGCCAGCTTGTATCATGCTCCTGACCCGTAATAAAAACTTAGAAAACCTCAGCCAGACACTAGAGTCTCGGTTGCACTACCGGCCCCCAATGTGAAGGTCTGGAAGGAAGCCTTCTCGCCGTTGGCTGTGCAGCATCTCTGGGTCCCTCTCCTTTGAGTCACCAAGGATTGCTATAAATGCAACAGCTGCCCATTTTGTGAGCCGATGGTTGTCACCATTCAATTAAATTAAACACCATCAGGTGTTGGGCAAAGGCAGTACCTCCTGGGAGTGGGTCTAAACTTGGGTCCTGATCTGGCCAGACGTGTCTGAGAGACCTCGCTGTCACGAGGGCAGGAGCAGAGCAACTGAGTTGAATAAATTATCCGGTCACTGTCCTAAGTGGCTTACAACCGGCCTTTCCCATCTCTGGGATTCTGCTTCCTCAACTATGAAATGATGCTGGGGTCCTTGGTTCCCTCAGCTATGGGGTACATGTGTGGCTCAAGACACTGTCCTCTACTCCCTGGGGCTGAGAACCAGGGAGCTGGCTGACTGAGCAAGTCTAGCTTCTCCACCTTCCCACATCCCTGGTCAGAATCCAGCGAAGAGCAGGAGGGAGGTGGGCAGGCCGGCAAGGGTGGGCTCTGGCCCTGTGGGAGGTGGTGCTCCCCAGTGTAAAAAGCTGCTACATACAGACCGACCAGTCGCTGATGGACTCAGCTCTGCCTCTTACTAAATGTGTGCTTCTGGGGTGAACTACTGTGTGTTGACAAGCCTCAGTTTTCCCTGTCTGTAAAGTGGGCACAATTCCCTGTCCTCCATAGTATCACTTAAGGGGTAGAGATGGTCCATGCAGACACATAACTAATGGGTCATTCTTAAACAGTAGTAGCTATCTCTATCTCACAGTTGTGGTTTGACAATTCTTAGGGAGATGGGCTGTCAAATGGGAAGAGAACTGAAGCCCAGTTCTGGGGATGCTCTAGGATTTCAGGCTGGACAGGAGGACAAGAGCTGAACACTCTCAGGATGCTGGGCTTCTCCGAGCAGGCATCTCCTAGCACATGGTAACGGGGTCCCCTCCAACAGAGAGTCCCCTTCCTGAAATGCCTGGTCGTGGACACAAAACAGGCTAGAAGGCAAACACATGGGTTGGGCAAGCTTTTCCCTTTGCAGTGAGTGTGTTTCTTTCAGTAAGATGGAACTTTCCAGCATGATAATCTCCCTTCGCTGGTTCCTCCACTGGAGAGCAAGCAGTTATGCAGGAGGTAACTAGGGGAGGAAGGAGACATAGAAAAGAGTGTTTCTCTTAGACATTCCTTTCTAACCTCTGCTGGGTTCCATGATGTCTCCTGAGCTCCCACAGATTTTAAATACTCTGAACCAACCTGAGGCCCCGAGACCAGGTTATTGGCTCCTACGGAGGCTGCATGGAAACCAGAAACAGGTTTTCCAGTGGCCGTTTCTTTTCTTTATTTTTTTTTTAAGATTTTATTTATTCATTTGTCAGAGAGGGAGAGAGAGAGAGAGAGAGAGAGCGAGCACAGGCAGACAGAGTGGCAGGTAGAGGCAGAGGGAGAAGCAGGCTCCCCGCCGAGCAAGGAGCCCGATGTGGGACTCGATCCCAGGACGCCGGGATCATGACCTGAGCCGAAGGCAGCCGCTTAACCAGCTGAGCCACCCAGGCGTCCCCCGGTGGCCGTTTCTTGTTCATCGATGGAGAGGGAAAGAAAAACAAAGCAAATATGCGGCATAGTGGGAAAAGTTTATTCAAAAATGGCTCACCGCAGAACACGGCCCCACCAGACAGTGTACCCTGAGCACTTAGCCTGCATTGATGAACCAATCATCGAGAAGCAGCGTGCGGTTGCCATGGTCGGTTGCGGTCGTTGGAATCCTCCTCTGACACCTGGATTCTGCTAGGAAGCAGGAAGGGAGCATGCGTGGGTTTTGAGCAGGTGACTGACGTCGTCTGCTACCCAATCAAGGAAACCGCCTCAACACTGGAGAGAGCCACTTATAGGGAGCAGGAGCCTGTGGCAGCCGGAAGAGACTCTTTGTACAGGGGTGTCTGTACCTGGGAGAAGTACAGGCTCAGGTCATTTGCACCTGTGGAGGGGAATGCACTGTCAGGGCTGGGGAGTGGTCTGGTAGGCTCTGGGGACTGAGCCCCTTACCATCACCCACAGCTGCTGTGGTGCACAGAACACCTGCTCAACTGGGAGTGGCAGGGAAAGGGCCATGCCCTGGACCAGCCCACCTTTCCCTGTCCCTCATTCTCCAGTCCACCCATTCACCCTTTCCCTCACCTCTACTCCCCTATGAAAGCTCAGCCTTGGAAGAGAAATTCTGCTTTCCAGAGGTTCCATTAGATCATCCTCAATCTGGAAAAGGTGCCAGAGGACAAAGGTGTCCCCTCGAGAGGACCCTAAACTATCATCATCCCCAATGACAACAGATGTCTGCTTCCTGCCTGAATGAGCTTTGCAGCAATTCAATACCTCATTGACCTATATTATCTTTGACTCACCGGGAACGTACAACTTCAGAAAACAATTTTGCCAACTCCTCTAACACGATTTTCTGGGTCAACCGCTATGTGAGAAGCAGCCAGTGGTTTCCATTTTAGAAGGGAATAGGTCATCTTCTACCCCAAGGTAGCTGACCGCATCTCACATATCCAGGCTCACACGATAGTCTTACCTTCAGGATGGCAACTAAAATTCATCCCTTATAAAATTCATTCATACACTGATGGGTTGTTGGTGCCCATCCAGAGTACGGGGCTGAGAAGGGCTCAGGCTGCACCAGAAAGAGTACTGTATGCCCTTCACGATGGCTCCCGTGAGCAAAACACCGGAATGGCGGCCATACTGTGAAGTTGACATGCCCAGTCTAACCTGCCGTGCTTCGAGGGCCCTCCACTCTATATTCTAAGATAAAAGAAATACATGCTCATTCGTCAGCTGATGGAGGCTTCCAGAGAAAGAAACCTGTGCCCGGGCTGAAGTAGCCAAGGTGTGGCGGGTGGGGGAAGGAGCAGAGGGAGAAGCAAACTCCCTGCTGGGCAGGGAGCCCAACACAGGGCTGGATCCCAGGACCCTGGGATCATGACCTGAGCAGAAGGCAGACACTTAACCGACTGAGCCACCCAGGCACCCCAAGGCTTTTTATTTTTTTTAATTAAGCCTTTTGCTAAGCCTGACAGGAGTGCTGGCATAAAGAAACCAACCCTATCCATCTGCTTCTGTTATTTTCTGTTTACAAAGATTATGGGTTAAATGATCTATAAAAAGGGGGAGAGTGAAGAGACAAAATCTAGAAAATAGGAGTCCTGGCTCGATTTGGTCAACTGTTTTGTATTCTGGCCATGAGGCCCATCCACGAGAAAAACTCAAATTACATTAAATGTATGAGTAATTTGATGGTGTGTGACCAGGAATGAAGAAATCTTGCAACACAGCTTTGTTTTCCAGGCCCAAGTTCCCTGGAACAGTGAGTTACAACAACTCTCATGACCCTGCTGGCGGGGCCTGGAATCCTGGCTGGCCCGGTCCAAGCCCTGCAAGGAGGCTCTCCAGGTCTGAGCGGCGAGGGGGGGCCTCTGTGATTTCAGCCTGGAAAACAGCCCCACCCCACCCAGCCATTCCCGAACGAGGAGACTGGGAGGCTGGCAGCCTCTCCCTGTCCGAAGCTTTACTGAAACCAGAGCTGGGTGGGTCCCACTGGGCCCCAACCCCCCACCTGAAACAGTGCCTAGAATGCATGTTTGGCTACTTAGTGAAGCAGGGACATTCTTTCTTGGTTTCTGTCCTGCTCACAGATAGAAAGGAAGAAAAGGAAGAGAAGGATACGGCGGCAATAAGGAGTTTGCTCCTTCTTCCTCTGTCCTCTACGTGAGGAAGCAGCCGGTGAGGGGATCTACATGGGAAAACAACCATCACGTTGGCCGCCATGTTTCAAGCAACGCTGGTCAGGCAGAGGCTGCCTTAAGTTCATATTCCATTATGTCCTCAAGGTTCATTGGGGGAATGAGAACCCTGTAAAGACTCCCATTGTTTGTCTGAGGGCCCACAGTTGGAGCAGCAGAGCCGGGATGGAGGCAGGGCATCCGTGCTCTCTCCTCTGCACTCCGAGGTGAGCCCTGAGTGCGTGACAGTCAGCGAGCAGACCAGTGGTCAAGGCTTCACAACAAGGGAGAAGGAAAGCTTTTAGCTTGGAGGATCTTACTTCGAAAATGTTCAAGCTCATGTGGTTGCTGGAGGGTTTCCCCCCCCACCGCCCCGATGCATTACATTCTAAATTCAGTGCCCTAGAAGATATTGAATAGACAGGACAAAACCCATTAGGCTTGTTGATTTATAGCTTTTCAGCATTTAGAAGGAGAAGCTTTCAATGTGAAATTGATTGCATGCTGCAGCCCATTTCAGAAATTTGTCTCCTTCTGCCAGTAAGTGATTGATGCTGTGCTCCCATGGTTGCCTCTTTTTGGAAGGAGGGACAAAACATCAACAGAAAGCAAATTCAAGGTCCAGTATCTTTGTGAATCCTGAGCAACACTCCCATGGCCCATCTCCACATTTTATGGACTGAAGGGTACTTAACAGCTGTGTCCCTGTGGCCTCTGGTACGTGGTCACGCAGGGGGCTGCAGCGGGGGGGCCGTCCTCCAACGCACTTTCTGGCGTCATCGAGAGGAGAGCAGGTGGGGTGGATGAGGGGTGAGCTGCGGGACTCTTGCTCCTGCTCTTCCCTCCTCCCCCACCATCCCCCACCCCTGCCAGCTCCCTGTGGTCGCGCCATCCTTGCTTTGTCCTTCTGGTCGCTGCCCGGACTTCCTAGATGGGGAATATCCAGAGGCCGAAGGTTTGTAAGGAACAGCTGTGCATCTCCAGCCGCCCGCACAAGGCCTTGCACTCGGCGGGTGCTCCACACACGGTTAGTTGAAACAACAGTTCACAGCCGAGTAGCTGAGGCCGAGCCTGTCTGTCGAAGGGTGGAGCCGGATGCCGTGGCGATGGAGGAGGCTCTGTGGAGGTGGTCGCCGGCCTCTTCGAATGGCAGTCCTAGGTTCCTTCTGCATTCTAGAAGGAGATGGTGTGGAAGACACAAAAGATTTTCCCAAATAAAGAAACTCTACATCCATGAGTTCAAAAGACCTGAAGTAAAAAATAAAAGCTGGGGCGCCTGGGAGGCTCCGTCAGGTAAGCGGCTGCCTTCAGCTCAGGTTATGGTCCCAGGGTCCTGGGATCGAGCCCCGCATGGGGCTCCCTGCTCCACGGAGAGCCTGCTTCCCCCTCTCCCTCTGCCTGCCGCTCTGCCTACTTGTGCTCTCTCTCTCTGTCAAATAAATAAAACCTTAAAAAGAAAAAGAAATAAAAAAACAAGCTAGATCAGTGGAGCAGAACTCATACTAGACACGTGTAGCTAATTGCCTTTGTTCAACAAACTTAACTTGGTATTCGATGCTAGGCAAGCAGGAAATGGCTTGACGTTCTACATTTCCAGTTCCTTAGCAATCCTATCCTGAGTCCTTGTTTCTTTCGTGACACAAGGGTATTAGAAAAACACAAGTCTTGTCCAAACCATGTTAATGCACTTCTTTTCATATCCCCGCTCCTCCCAGCGGTGATGAGGTCCTCGCTTCAGAAATCTGGCTTGAGGCGGGGGCAGTGGTGGCTCTCGCCGCCCTCTCCACCTCGCTCCTTCGCCCACTGTGCTGTGCAGAGGAGGAGAAGGAAAAAGGGAAGGTCCAGGGTCTTTGCCCTGCGGCCCCCATCCTGGTTCTCCCTTGGCTGCTGGTGCTGCTGACTGACAGGGATTCCCTCTGAGAGGCCCTTAGGAGCCTCCTCACCTACAGCTTCCTGTGGCTTGGCCCGCTCGGACCCTCCCCCGAGTCCTGCCCCCAGCGTTCATCCCACAGCTTCCTGCTTCTGGGGCAATGGCAAAGGGCTCAAGGATGCCTATCTCCCGGGTGTCCCTTAAGCCACCAGACTCACCCCGTGGTGAGAGACCAATGACTCTCCATTGACCTCTCTTCTGGCCATTCACTTCAAGTAGCCACAGCTGAAGTGATACTATAACAAGATTCTCCAGAGTGGCTCCAGAAGCAAGAGAAGAACCTTGCCTCTGCTCCTTTCAAGGTCAGGGTGAAAATGTCTCAGCCTTTCACAACGATTAGGAGCTCAGCTCTTGTGCTGATGGAGGAGACACACAAAATACTGGTCGACCCTGAAGTGCTCACACTTTACTTTGGAGTAAAGCCAAGGAGCCAAAGACAAAGGCAAACACGCTCAGGTGCTGAGATAAACTTGACGCACGTGTGTCTTTTCCCGACTCAGCCTCAGTGGTTCCTGGGCATGAGCAGAGGGCACTCAGCTTAGGAAAGAAGTCGGTGAAGTTACTGTGAGAGCAGAGTCGCTCTTAGGGGGAAAACATAACATCCTACCAGGGCCTCCGTGCTGTCAGAACCACAGAAAGAAAAACGACGAGGTGAATTCGAGCTTCCAAAATGACTCTGAGGAGTCAATGCTTAAGTCTCCTGATTCTCGAATGTTCTTGAATATTCTTGAGTAAGTCTGTTACCAAAGATTAGCTGACAAGATAAAAGTCATAAGGGATTTTGTTCTCCTTCAGAGATAGAGCTCTCCCCTCCCAGACTGCTCCCACACATGTGACGGTGATCTGGCTGGGACATCTGTCCTCGATCACCAGGGCTGACCCGGCTAATCTGCTGGTGAGGCTGGCGTACCTCCCTCCCTCACGGTTCCGTGTGTGTCTCTGGAGCTGAGCACTCTGTTGAGGAGGACAACTTTCCCTGGAAGAGGAGGACTGTTCTTCTGTCCAGGGTACGTACTAGAACCTCCGAACGAGCCCCCCAAACTCCTCCCCAACAGAAGAATCCTAATGGCCCGTGTCATGTGCCTTTGCTGGTTGCATCTAGAATCTCTCTTCCCTTTCTGCTTTCTTAAGGGAATTCATATTTTCATTCGAGTAGCCTCCCTTTACCTCCTAAAGGCTTAGGCAGAGGGGGACCCTCAAATCAGGAGGGCCCTGATTAGTCTAAGACAGAGAATGGCATAACACTATCTCATGCCTCACGGGGGCGGGGTCAGACCCAGAAAATGGCATTCAGACAATCCCGGCACTGGTTCGGCAGTGGCCCGTGACCCAGGCTGGGCTAGGGAGACACAAGCAGAGATTTGCTGGAAGAGACCGTCTCTCCCTCTGGGCGGTGTATCGTGTGGACGAAAGCTCCGGGGCAGCTGGGACCGTGTTGTCCCTGGACAGACACCAGGTTGAGGAGGATGCTGACCCTTTGTGGGGCAGAGCGGAGGCACAAGGAGAACCCAGAATCATGAAGACCCTGTGGAGCCAGGTGACCGGCCAGCCCTGAAGTCACCCTAACCCTGGCCTCCCCAGGAAGGAGGACCGGACATCCCCTTACTGGCAAGCCAGGCTGTTTGACGTTCTGTAAGCATTGTTAAACCTCCTCACGAGCCTGATTATAGAATTCATCGCCCAACCCAGCCGCTTTTGACAGTGAAAGGGGGTCCTATTAATAACCCCACCAGGACCACAGATGTGAACTGGGACTGTCCCAGCAGATGGGAACACAGGGTCACTCTGCTCATAACCGACAGAAACTCTAACATCATCCAAGTGAATCACCTAAGCTTGAAGACAAAGTAAAATCTGCATTATTTAAGATTTTATTTATTTATTTGACAGACAGAGATCACAAGTAGGCAGAGAGGCAGGCAGAGAGAGAGGGGAACCAGCCTCCCTACTGAGCAGAGAGCCCAACGCAGGGCTCCATCTCAGGACCCCGGGATCATGACCTGAACCACCCCAGCGCCCCAGCTTCCAGTTTCTACAGGTCAAATCTATTTCTCCAATAATGACTTCCCTTTTGTGGCAGGCAGAAGTGAAGGGGAAAATCAGGCTTGTTATGTCAGCCTGAAAATGAGCCCCCAACCACGATGCCTTTCGGGTTAGCCGATATACATGCTCTGGACAAAAGATGATCGGAAAATCCTTTCAGGTCTTGCCCGGGGTTGTGCTCACACACCGTCTTCAATCTGTACTCTGGTGGTAACCGTCATCACACCTCTGCAGGTACTTGTGTGGCGAATTCACTTTTCTGTCCTTGTTCTCATCCCCCACCATTACTGCCAGCAGCTCCGGCAGCCCTTTCCTCCCTCCCGTACAGCAAAACGGGGCAAGGTTTTTCTCTTTTGTTGCCTCATGAGGTGGGCAGGGGCTGAGTGAACAGAAGGTCAGAGAAGGTACAAGACTGATCATCAGGCAAGGGAACACGGATGCTCGCTCACATTTCCTGTTGATCAAGTTTTTCTATTGTTTATAAGATTGCTGCGAAGAGAGCGTTCGAGGTCCCAGCTAGCACCCCTCCTGTGAACAGTCTCCCGAGATATCTCTCCCAAAATTCAGTTCCTGGAAAATATCCATCTCTCTAGAAGTTTTTCTCTAATCAGGCAATGTGAACAGTACAATCCGTTACACCACCTTTCTGTGCTGAATTAGTAACTTCCAGAATGAGCACTGAATCAACCCACTCACCCTTCGCTCCCGACTTCTTATCTCTACTTTCCCTGCCCTGCTTAGTACACGCTTTCATATTTTAAGCTACCCTAAAACTCTTTTTAAAGTTGACAGGGCATAAATGATAAAAATTATATTTCCTCATATTAAAAGTTTCTTTAATCTTAGGAAAACACATTCTCTTAAAAGAGTAGTTCAGAATCACATTAAAAATAATAATCCCCAAGGGAATTAACTCTCCCCCCCCCCCCCCGCCCCGAACTCATAACTTCAGGCCTGTGATGCAGCAGACTCCGTTTACTGTCATGTCATTTCCTCAGACTCTGGATTGGGGCCCCCCTCCGCGCGGGATCTATCATTTGGCCTCAGCCCTGGGAGGTTTCCTCCAGGCACCAAGAAAACCGACTTCCCAGAGGCTGCTGAGAGCCTGGCAGGCTTTTCCTGTTTGAATTTGAATGAATATTTTATACGAAACCTCTGAATACCTTCCAAAAACAGCCAAGGATGCGGAGTGAAGGAAGGAGATTTCGTTCCCTGTACCACCCAGGAACAAGGGTATCTGTAGCCCTGGGGAGGTTCAGACCATATCAGGGACAAGTGTCTGTCTGACATCTGCCCTCGGGGATGGGGGACTGGGGACAGTGTCCAGGCCTCCCCTCCTGCTCAGGGCCTCTGTGTTCCACGGTGCTGAGTCGTCCCCAGCAGGTCAGAGAGGCTGTACTCATTATGTCCCATCAATTCTCAGCAGTATTGCCTTAAGTGCTTAAAGCAGTGATTAGAATAATCATGCCACGGGGGCAAAAGAAGACGGAGCATGTTCAGTCAGAGCTTGTTATAATCAAAACTTTAAATGAATGACACGATGCTGTGATGTGTAATCATTACTGTGCATTTGGTCCTCCTGGGCTGTAGGCTTCATGAAGACTAGACTCATTTTTCTTGACCCATAGCGGCATGCACGACATCTGCAAACCATGTACGCTCAGCTTGTGTTTGCTAGAAAAGCAACCATGGTAACGAACAGAAATGATCATCAGTTCTCATCTGTTGCTAGAGCTGGTATTGCTTTTCCACGGTAAAACCAAGTTTTTGTCTTATGTCTTTCCTTTTCCACTTTCATCTCTACAAACAGTACCACTGTTGGTAGATTTCCTGACGCCGAATACAGGTTGATTCTGTATAGTCATTGACCCAAGCGTCCATGCACACACTGACTCAGTAAGAGATTAGCATCTTCGATACGTTTCCCCAATATTCCAGATTTCAGGTCATCCCATGTCTCCCCTTGTAGGTGGCCTGAGGTGACACTCCCCAAGCTTCCACACAATCATTGTAAGAGTAGACTCTGGAACCAGATGGCCCAGGTTAAATCCTCTCTCCTTCGCTTACTAGCTGTGTAATCTTGGGCAAGTTATTTAACCTACCTGTTACTGTTTTCTCATCTGTAAAATGAGGATAATCATAGTATTTGTGGGAGGTTGGAGAAATGGTCCCAGATTCTTCTCCCTGTACTTACCTGCTTTGGCAGTACTCTCCCACCCCAACTCTGGGCTTGGCTATTCCCTACTTTGGCCTATAGGATAACAGCAATATGAAGCAAGCAAGGGACTTGAAAAGCACTCCCCCACTAGGGCTCGCTTTTTTACTATCTTGGAACACTGAGGCCATGATGTAAAAAGCCCAGGGTAGTCTGCTAGAGGATCAGAAACCATACGGAAGGAAGCCCCCGACACCCTAGCCTTTCCATCAAGGCCGTCATAAACCAACCAACCCCCAGTCCACCTGCCAACTGAGCACAGATGTGTAAGTGAGCCCCACCAAGATCAGCTAAGCCTAGCTCAGACCATACAAACTGCCCAGCAGATCATGAGTTAAACAAATTGTGTTGCTTTAAGACACTGGGTTTTGGGTTGTGTGGTAGTGTTGAAATATGGCCTTGAAAATCTTTGCACTCTTTCCATTAGGAGTGGCATCTATACCCCTTGAACCTGAGTAGGCTTTTTACTATTTCAACCAATAGAGTATATTAAAAGTATTATTATGTGATTTTCAATAATATATGTAGTGAGTAATAGTGAATAGTATATATCTACTTCTTTGTATGTCTGGTTGGATGCCAGGCATTATGAATTTTACCTTGTTGAATACCGGATGTTTTTGTATTCCTATAGTTATTCTTGAATTTGTTCTTGATAAGTTACTTGGGAATAGCTTGATTCTTTCTATCTTGCTTTTAAAATTTAAGTGGAGTAGGGTCATGTTTAATCTAGGGCTCATTGTTCCCCAATATTGAGGCAAGACCCTGGGGAGTACTCTACCCAATGCCCAGTGAGTCATGAGTTTTTCTAATCTGGCTTATAGGAACAGGAACAATCCCTGGCCTTACCTCACTATTTAACTAAAATATTTTTTTAAACACAGTATTACGTAAAATTCAAAACTATCATAAGGTTACTTTCACCAGGAATTGTACATGTATCCAATAAAATGTTATTTACCAGCTAACACCAGAGTTCCACTTGTGAAATGAATTGCGTTTGTTTTCAAAAATACCTTAATGAGTCAGTCTAGTTGGGAGATCAGTGTTCATTGGCTTGTCTGGAAGAAGATAGTGGGAGAAAAAAAGGAGACAAAGTGCTCTGCATAAAAGGGTCAGGAGGAGGTAAGGAAGGGGAGAAGGTCAGAGAGGGGAGAGAAGAGACATAGCACAGAAATGGGCAGAAATACGAGCAGTGAGACAGAAACCCTTGATGAAATGGGACAAAATACTAAAGCAAGGATGTCGGGTAATTCGATTTTAGGTTTAATTCAGGCTTAACTTTAGATTTAGACTCAGATGCTATGTTATAAACCTCAAACCGTCAGTAAAAGTCAGCTACACATATAGCCTTGGATGATGGCATTTGGAAAATTATGTTATCAGCTCATGGCCAGTTAGGGCAGTGAGACACAAGTTGGGCTAAAAAGATGTTTCATTAACTGAATTGATTTTGTGGAATCCGGATTTCAAAGCTGGAGGTAACCAGGGGAAATATAATACATATGCCCCTCATCCTGCAAATTCCCCGGAATCTAAGAAGGATACTAGGTCTGCAAGTATACATGGGATGGGAGTACAAGTCAGTTTCACTCAAAGCTTTAAGCACAGGGTCGCCTTCAGTTGACACAAAGTGTTAAAATGGCAATGTTTTAGCTCCTTTAACCTGTATCTGAAATAAAGGTCCACCTTTACCTTTGCAAAAATTGATTTTTAGTACTTGCAGGATTCAGTAAATTCATGATATTATCTGTTCCACAGCAAAAACGACATCATGGCATAGCCCAGAAGCAATATTAATTCTTCCCCATCGAGGTTAGATTGTACCAGTGATTCCTTGCTCTAGTCCCAGAGGCATGGATTCCCGAGATTCGCTTAGAGTGCTATATTGTTATTTACAGCAAGTGGAATGGTTTCTTCTGAAAGGGACCCCCAGTGTCTCCCCCAGAGCCACTTAATGTTCTAAGGAAGGCGCAGCTGACACTGGGGCACTGAGCAGGTTTTAAAGACCTTTTTGCTTCTTAACTAGGAATCCTAGAAACGAATGTTCAACTTTGCCCCTGGTGGTTTTTCCTGGTGAACAATATGAAGGTGTTGATGCTATTTCTTCTTGCCTCTTCACACCTCCTCCAAAGGTGATTTCTTTAAAATGCTCTACTAGAAACCTAATAGATGTTACAATTTTCCATTACTCCCATGTTCACTGAGCCTTGCATAATCTATATTCAAAGTCAAGGGCCGCTCTGCCTCCCAGCACCATCATGCTGAAGTAGGACATAGGTACAAGTCCCGGCTTACAGGACACTGTGCAAAATCCTTCCCTGCTTTGCCTTTCTCATTTTAAACTGGAGACTCTCAGTGAGATGGCCTAGAGTGTTGATATGTATGCTGGAACTTAGAATGTAATAAAGGTAGAATTCCCATCAGCAAAGAATTAAAGAGAGTAGGGAAATTCAAAGTCACATTTACCAAATCGCTTCTTACTTATATAAAAATAAAATCCAAAGCAAAGCTTTACATGTTCAAAAAAAAAAATACCATAAAAGAATTAGAAGAAAATGTAATTGATTCATTTAGTAGAGAATGAGGAAGGTCTCTCATAGCATACTCTGTCTACCCCTGCCCCGTGCTGCAACATGGATAAACCCCAGGCACATGAAGCTAAGGGAAAGAAGACGGTCACAAAGGAACACCTCATGTATGATGCCATTTACATGAAACATTCAGAATAGGCAAGTCTGCAGAGGTAGAAGTTTGGCTCATTATTGCCTAAGACGGGTGGAGGTGGAAATTCGAGAGGTGAAAGCTAAGAGGAACAGGTTTTGTTTTTGGAGTAATAAAAATGTTCTAAATTGATTATAGTGATGGATACACAGCTCTGAGAAAATACTAAAAGCGTTTGAAATGTACATCTTACATGAGTCAACTTCATGTGAATTATATCTCAATAAAACTTTTTTTTAAATGGAGGGGTAAACCAAATTCTCAATAGTGGTTACCTCTGGGTAGAGGGCTACTGGAGGATTTTCATTTTCCTTTTACTTATCAGTATCTTCAGAATTTTTCTCCAATAAGGAGGTGTTACTTTAGGAAGGAAGGAAGGTTCTTTTCCTAAGAAGCAGGAAGGGGAAACCATGACCTGAGTCTGCTCATGGCTCTAATGACTACTTGCTTACTATAGTGAAGAACGTGTCTCTTCAACCATGTACAGAGCATGGTTATTAATGACACTAGATTGGTTTCTGCACTAAATCGATAATATGTTTTAAGAAGATGTTTGTCCAAATGAGTTACTACTCGTGGGAAGAGGAAATGTGACCTCCTGGAGCGCACCTGCTCAGATCAAGTGAAGAAACTTTGGGACTGTCCCCTGTTAAGTCCCCTTAAATTGTACTGAATCTCTCTTCCAAGTGTCAGTTTCTGTTAGATCCTTTGTTAGAATCCAGAGAGAATGTCATTCCTGCTTACAGAGATGTTCCTCCTCTATCTTGTGCTTAACTGTATTTACTTTCAAATGGGATCCCAGTTGGATTTCATAACAGGAATCGCGGTCGTGGCGACGGCAATCTAGCCATAGATGATCCCTGCCCTCGAGGAGCTCACAGTGTGATGAGAAGACATGAAAATGCAGGACAGTGTGGGTTAGGGAGGCAGGAGCCAATCACCAAGCACCACAAGTGCTAAGGTGGACGTCTGGACTTCATCCTTTGCCAACAGGGCCGTGGAACCCCGTCGAAGGGTTTCGAGCAGAGAAGACTTTGTTTATATTTGAAAAGCCCACCTTGACTACCGGGTAGAGAGAAGGACTGGTGTGGGGTGAGCCTGGAGGCAGGGAAGAAGGGAGACCACTGATCAGCATTGAGGTCAATTTGCAAATTGCCAGGAAAACACCACATATTCAACTGCTGAAAGTTATTGGTTCGCCTCCCCAGGAATACAGGACTTCACCAAGCGTTCTCATAGCACTTAGCGCCTTCCACCATTCTCTGGCCCAGTGCATTTACAACACCCTTATTGGCTGAGGCCCGGGTTGCCTGCTTGACCCCGGCAGCTTGGGTAAAGCCGTATTTAGGCTTTTAGTTCTGAGAGTGGGTCGGGGTCTTGTTGCCCAAAAGGAACTCTGGGTGCTGTTTCCAAAAATGGGGCAATCACTGCTGGTTAGTATTCTCTGTAGAGGGCATAAGAAACTGCTATTCTGTTCTAAAACAAACCTTTTTACAAAAAAATCTTGGGGGATCTGGGTCGCTCAGTTGGTTAAGCGTCGGACTCTTGGTTTCAGCTCAAGTCATGGTCTGGCAGTTGTGGGATCGAGCCCCGCCTTGGGCTGCATGCCCAGTGTGGAGTCGGCTTCAGGGTCTCCCCACTTGTGCTCTCTCTCATAAATAAAACCTTTTTTTAAAAAAGTAAAATAAAATGAAACATAAAAAAATAAAATCTTGTTGCCATCGGGTCTTCGTGGACCTCTCAAGGTGGGGATGTCTTGGTCCGCACATATCCAGCCGGAGCTGTTGGAGGGCGTTATCCTCAGCGTCCTCCAGCTAGAATCCTCAGAAATTCCAGGGTTTCCTCGGAGAACTTAGAAGATTCTGCGGTTGGTCAGGTGGGCACTGGCCCTCTCTCTGCCTCGAAGTGCAGTTCGAGCCCTCTGTGGCCCCCTGAGGGAGCTTAGAAAATTTCCCGAGGCTCACACAATCCTGGAGGCCCTCTATGCACATGTCTGTGGGGAATGGCTGCTCCCAGGCTCCTAAACTGACCTAGAAAAAAAAAAATCTGGAGGCTCTGGTGGAGGGTAAAACCGCCCTCTGGCATTCTAGGTGGGATGGAGTGGTCCCTCTGCCTTCGAGCTTATTTAGAAAAAATAGAGTCTCAGGAGGGCTAAGAACACGGTTTGCAACCCCTTTGGGCTGTAAGAATGGTTCCCAGGCCCCGAGTTGACTTAGAAAACTGTGTGGGACAGGTTTGCCCCAGGAGGACCTGGCTGTAGCTTACAGGCCTATTCCTGGGGTTGACAGGATGAGGAAAGGAGGCCTCAGAATGTTTCCGTCGGCTCAGGAAGGCACAGGTCCCCTCCCCAAGTGTCTTCTGCAAGCCGGGGGTGGTCTCCCCATCTCTGGAGGGACCTGGAACATTTCAGAAGCCTCAGCCTTCAGAGACACCTGAGGGTCACAGTGGTTGTCCGGGAGGGGTGATAGGTGCTGTGTCTTTAGGGGAACTCTCCGAATCATGTTTGTTAAGTCAGATACCGTGAGTGAACAGAGAAACTCTCTTCGGTGTTGCACCACAACCAACTCATTGACGACCCAGGATAGGCGTGAGTATCATAGAAACAACGATGAATCACAACAATGCCGCGACTGACGTGATTATCCCCATCGTGACATGAGGATAACAGTCGTCCTGGTAAGGATAATATTAAACCATGAGGAGGAAGTGGAAAATAAACAAATACCCAGCAGCCGCTCTCCCTGGGGGCCAGAATTCCTTCGGCTTGGGAGTTACGCTTTGGCCTGCGTAATCGCCCTAAGGAGGAAACTTGTATTTTTAGAAACCAATGACATTGTGTTGTATTACGCGGAAAGCCAGATTGAGGCTAACAGACCCCTGAGGCCTGGCCAAGGCCTGCCGGGAAGCTGAGGGGTCAGCCGGGTCAGGGAAGCTTCTGGCCCCGGAGCCAGGAGGGACAGAGGATCTGAGGTCTCGGTCCCGACGCGCCGGCAGATGGTGCCTGACAAGGAAGCTGGCTTTGCTCGAGGAACGTCCTGAGGAAGTTGACAGTCGGAGGCCGAGGGGGGAGGACGAAAGCCGAGAGCAGGGCTCTGCCAGCAGAGGCCCGCGCTGCTCCGTCAGCCTGGGCCTGGGCGCTCCCTCAGGCCCTCCGCGGCCCGGAGCGGCTCCGTCGAAGCTGCCAAACATGACATGAGGCCTGGGCGGCCCAGATCCGGCCTGATGCTCCCGAAGGTTCCAAACTGAGGAGGTTTATCCTCTTGGCAGAGCGTTGGCATAAACGGTCTTCAGGAGACACTGGAGTCTGGCCTAGGTTCGACGGGAGCCCCGCTTTCACCCGCAGGCCTCCGGGCGGCGTGCGGCTTAAAGTCTTCACTCAGCGACGTGAACCTGTGACTGTGGGGCTGGAAACTCCGGGAGGCTCGGGCTGCGGCGGGTGGAGGTGGAGTCCGGCCCAGGCACGGCCCTGGGAGCAACGGCTGGGGGTCCCTGGGCCACTTGCCGCGTGAGCAGGACCCCTCTGCGGGCCCCGGGGGCTGCGTCCGCGGAGATTCCCACACGCCGGCAGCCCCCCCGATTGTCCCGAGCGCTGGCCTGGCCTCTGCTTCTGGAACGGCTTGGAAGGCTCGTGATAAAGGGGTCCCTCTCAGAAACCTCCCAGCAGACTTGCTCTCGAATCTTCACTGAATGGCAGCAGATGCTCATTGTTGAAGGCCGGGCGGGCAGAAGGGAATTGCCGTCTAATTTGGGCTAATTAAGGGTCACACTCGAGGGGCTGCTGCGAGTCCCAGTCCCTCCTGACGCAGTCCCCCGATTCCGGGAGGGGAGCAGATGGGTGTTGGATGGGTTCCCAATGGCATCGGCCGTGCTTGGCTGCTAATTACCAGAGTTCCCGAGAAAGAGGAGCGTCTGGGGGCAGCCAAAGCACCTGGTATCTGAGCCCCGTGGGGTGCGTGGACTCCCAGGAGCTGTGAGCCCCCCACCATCAAAAGGAGAATAAATCCAGCAGTCGTTGGAGAAGAAAGTTCACAGAGACCATGGGTTTCCCGCAAAGTTCGGGCCTCTGCCCAGGGCCCTCGATGAATGGCACCGGCCGCTCCCACAGGGCCTCTGTGGGAAAATGGGGGCCGCCTGGAAGGGGCGCAGGCTCTAGTGTTAGACGGACCTGAGTTCGAATCGTGGCTTTGCCATTTCCTGCCTATGTGACCTCAGAAATGTTATCCGTTCCTCTCAGCTTCAGTGTAAAAGGGCAGATGACAGGATTTACTTCGTACGATTGCTGTGAGGATTTTTTTCCTAATCAGTTGGAGTCCCTAGCACATGTTAAGTCTTGTCTGATTGCTGCCTCTTCAACTTTGGAATTCTCGAGACTCACTGGAGAGGCTAAGCATGCAGGTTCCCGGGCCCCTCACCCCGACCTTCCGATTGCCTGAACCTGAGCCCAGGACTCTGCATTCCCAACAGCCCTCCCCACCCCCACCGCGGTGATTCTGAAACCGTGCATCACCGGCCACATGTCGAGAAACCGTGCGTCACGCTGCAGCTGGTGTGTTATGACTGTGCTGTCAACAGGCAGAATCGGAGGACGACAAATATGCCACAAGAAAATTCATCTTAATTTTAATGATCTATCTATGATTAGCTGCATTCCATTAAAAACAATGAAATCTGCAGTTTTTGCGGTATGCTGCGAGCCTGTTGGTAAATGCTAAATAATTCTGGTGGCATTCTCCTTGCACATATGAGCCAAACACACCAACCTCAAGGTGGGGAAGGCCTCCCCCCAGGGAAGGAAGTCACCCCCCCACCTTCGCAGCGAAAATAAGACCCTTACTAAAATTACCAATTGTCACATTTCCAGGAGACAACATCTTTCTAACCTCCAGCCTGGATTAGTGAAGAGTCAGGCCCCACTTGGCTCTACAGCTCCTTCCGTTCAACTGACTTCCTGCCCCAGGAAAGGTAATACGCCCAGAAGTGCAAAGGTGAACCTCCCTCATCCCCTCCCCCTCCCTCAAACACTTGGGCCCCACTGACTGGTCTCAGGAGATGGAACATTGTTTACTTCCTATTTCCGGTCTCTTGGCCTACAGCAGTGACAGCACTCTCCCCCAGGAATCCCAGCTACTGCCCGTTATTGCCAAACTAGACTAGAAAACATTTTGCAGAAGCTGGGACTTGGAACAAGAGAGCAGGGAAGACAAAGATGTTCCAGGCAGCATCTGAAAGTTCAGAGGGAAATTTGAGGACAGTGCAAAGGATGAGGGTTCTGGGACGTGAGTTCTTTTGGATGGGGAGAGGTTTGAGAAGGACAGGGCTGAAGATGGAGCGATGTTTGATTGTGTTATGAATGCTCTTGGGCTTCTCTTGTCTGGCTAAGAAAGACTTGGCAGCAGTCAAGTTCATGAAATGTGGTGGCGAGGAGGGTGACCCGCTGCTCTTTTCCAAAAGGGCAAACCAAGGGCAAAATGAAATGAGAGGAGATGGGAGGAGCCCTGATTAGAGTCCAGTGGTTACCAAATCTGCCCAGTTGCCAGACTCACTTGGAGCAATCATCAGAAGACCCATTCTCAGCCATGATCCTGACCTTCCTCCCCTGCAATGTGAATGATCCAGTAGAATTCAGAACCCCTGTTTAGCCAGACATCCCTGACTGGCGGCCTCCTGGGACAATGGCATTTGTTCTAGAGATTTTTCGGAGTAGTTAATGCATTTTCCTGTAATTCACTAGTTACCTATATAAAAAGCCCTTAATCCAGGGACATTTCAAGATCTCCCTGAGTCCTAGGACTCTGACCTTTGTGGCCCCACATCACAGCAAACATACCAAAATGTGTCCACATCTCACTTTAAATAGAATCTTACTATAGTACTTTGAAATTTTTTGTTTTGCTCAAGTAACTAATTTAGGGTCAGCAATTGTTTCCTGGAGATCATCTAGCTTTCAGGAATTTTTACAAAGTAAAAAAAAAAATTAATCCATAAGTCATTTTCTAATGTAATGAAAGTTTCATAAACACTGAATTTAATAACTAGAGGAGCTTCAAGCACTTAAGTTCTTATTAATTTTGACTCTGAAGCTCTGTAGAAGCCCTAAGTACCATGCTGGTAATGTCTAACGGACCAGACAGCATGCCGCAAAAACTCGTGAGGCAGTATTTTAGAGATGGAAAAAACCACCAGTCACATAAGCAATTTCTCTACACCCAGCAGAGAGGCACCCCCAGGACAAAACAATAAGTCTACTTTCCAGCGCCATAATCCTTCCAATGGCAACAGAGAATGTGCTAGATGGCTCTGAGCACACTCACATCCTTGGACAGCTATTACCTCCTACATCATACAAGATGCATGGAAGTTGGTGTCAGAGGCCTCAGGCCTGGGGGAAAGGCAAGCCTGAAACTGGAGAGAAGTTTAAGTAGCAGGCGAACTCAGAGCTCGCTGATTGGATGGTTTCAGCCAAAGGGCATCATACACAGTTTACAGTAGGAACTGATCTCACAGGATCCACCACCAAAGGGAAGCACATTCGAAGTTTGTTAGAGATGGAAAAGTCACGATCCAACCAAGACACCTGGACAAAATAAAGCAAAATACAAAACAAGGAAGAAGGAAACACGACGTGGGAGCTACATGATGCCTTCCTTGGATGGGGACGGAATGCAGATGGTGGGAGGATGGACGGGGGGCAGTGGGAGAGCTTCAAGGAGGAGCTGGCCAAATTTCCCTTGGAGAGTCAGGAGAGGCTTCAGACCACACTGGAGCTCAGCCTTCACAGCTGAGAGCGGGTCCTCAGTCAGCCAGGGGAGGGGGCAACATGAGCTCTGATAAGAGACTGACCCAGATTCCAAGAGACAGCCCCATAGAGCTGTCTGGTGGATAGTGGGTTATTAGTGCTGGGGTCCTCTCTCCCGGGTCATGGACTCCACATTCTCCCGGATGGTGGGCCTCACAGAGGAAACAGAGCAATCCAGCTTGTCCTCTCAGAATTTATTCACGGCTGGCAACGTCGGCATCGTGGGCACATGAGATGTAAAGTCCCAGGCTGAGGGCCAGGGAGACATCTAAGTGTGACACACAGTAAGCAGCCCCCTCTTTGCGACACCTTCGTGATACTCTCCAGATTCAACAAGCCACCACCATCACCCCCAAGCAACCCATCCCATAATAAGTAAAGGGAGCCTCACTCTGCCAACCCTGCATGTGAGAATTTCATCACCAGTTTGAAGATGTTTGCATTAGACGTCACCTCCCTCGGGGACCCTACCAAGCTCCATCCCGAGAGCCTCTGAAAATTCTTGAGAGGAAGCCAGGTGCACCTGACATTTGGGGTTTGAGAATTTCACCTAAATCCTGGGAATCCCAGCTTGGACTTCTAACAAAACCTTGATTTTAAGGGGAGACTGGAAAATGGTAGGCCTGGGATGGTTCTGCTGGTGGGTAGGGAGAGGCCAGATGGTGAGAGGAGGGAGGTAGGGAGAATCATGGCAGCCTGTCCCGGCACAGGGCAGAGATATGATTAGGGAGCCATCAGCACAGGGATGACAACAAAGTCAGCGGGACGCACAGGTTGCCCGAGGAGAATATGTACAGTGAGGAGCCAAGGTCCAACCCTGGGAGCACCAGCACTGCAGGAAGGGGAGGTCAGGAGAGGATCCCTCCTCAAGGGAGACTCAAGACAGTTGCTCAGACAATAGGAAGAGGACATAGTTTTTTTTTTTAAGTCAAAGGAGTTCAAGTTTCCAGGAGGACCTGTTTCTTACCCCCTATATCTTTCTTCCACTGCAATTACATTTTTAACAATGCACATTGCCCCCCCAAAAATAAAGAATGCATTTCCAAGCTTCTACGGCAGATAAATAGTGCTTTGTGATTTATAATTGCTTTCCGATCAATGGGAAAGAACCGATCATGCTAGCAATTGGCAATATCCATCAAAATCGAAAATATGTAAATCCACCGATCTTCTATATGTTTAAAATAAGTTTAATAATATAAGATTAGGAACAATGTAATTATACAATATATGTACAATATACAATTATGGCACATCCATATAAAAACATACTTTGTAGCAATTTTTAAAAATGAATATATTTGTACGTACTAATGTGGAATGATTGCCAAGTATTGACATTTAAAGGAAAAATTTAATGAAATGAAAATTAAATGAAAAAGCAAGGACCTGAGGAGAAGGTATAGTATGCTATCATTTATATACAAATATGTGTACATGTACTTATGTACTTGGGAGTGCATTAAAAAATGTTTGAAGTGGGAGCAGCTGGGTGGCTCAGTCAGTTAAGCGTCTGCCTCTTGATTTCAGCTGGGGTCATGATCTCAGGATCATGAGATCGAGCCCCCTCACTGGGCTCTGTGCTGGGATTCTTGGGAATCCCTGCTTGGGATTTTCTCTCTCTCCCTCCCTCTACCCCTGAGTGCTCTTTTTCTCTCTGAAAGAAAGAAAGAAAGAGAAAGAAAGAAAGAAAGAACGAACGAACCTCTGAAAGGATTCACAAGAACACATGGGGAAAGAGACACTTAGCGGCTGGGAGACAAGAATGGAAGCAGACTTAACTTTTATTCCAAACACTTTTGAGCTGTTTGGTTTCTTTTCTACCATGGATATGAATTACCGATTTTATTTTATTGCATGGGTTTTATTTGATAGCAGCTTTATTAAGATACAATTTGCATGCCATAAAGCACACCCCCTTTAAAAATGTATGTAATTCAGGGGCACCTGGGTGACTCAGCTGGTTCGGCGACCAACTCTTGATTTCAGCTCAGGTCATGATCTTGGGGCTGTGGGATCGAGCCTCGCACTGGGCTCTGCGCTTAGCGTGGAGTCTGCTTGAGATTCTCTCTCTCCCTCTGCCTCTGCTCCTCCCACTCATGCACGCTCTCACTCTCTCTCAAATAAATAAATAAAATCTTTTAAGAATATACACAATTCAGTGTCTTTAGTATATTCACAGGGTCTATAGCCTCACCACTGCCTGATTCCAGAACATTTTTATCATCCCAAGAAGTAACCCATTACTCCTCACCCCCAGTCCCTCCCAACCAGTCACCTGCTTTCTGTCTCCATGGAGTTGCCTGCTCTGAACATTTCACATGGATGCGATCACATGGTGTATGGTCTTCTGTGTCTGACTTCACCTGGGTTACTGTCTGCAAGTCCATCCCCATGGTTGCGCCCACCAGCGCTCCGTGCCTGGTTGCAGTGCGATAACATGGCGCCCTACGGATAGTTGCAAGTCTATGGATCCTCAAGGCTAAGAGGAGCTGAGGGGAGAGGGAGCTGGAATCAGGGCAGCTGAAACTCCACAAAGATCACTGTTCTTATGAGAATCCAGCGATTTTTCTTGAATGAAAGCTTCTGGTACTGTTGTAAGCTTTGGTTAGTTTTGAGACCTCTGAAAGAGTGGATTTTGACTATTATTGACTGTGTTCTTGTTGCTTTTAATGGAGACTGGATTCTCAGAGGCCTTTACCCCGCCTGAAATTAACTGTTTTAATTATAAGTAAATCTCTCTCTCTTTTTTTTTTAAAGAGTGAGCTGGAGGAAGGGTCATGCAAGTTAAATGATGGATTTATATAAAACAACTAATCTAACCCTGCAATATGGTAAATGCTTCATATTGAAAACAAAAGCTCTTCTTTTTATATTATCATGATTGCTCCTGGCTGGGCCCAAGTAGTTGAGAGGCAGATCAGAGACTAGGTCACCCTTCTTCTAACTCCCAGGCCAGGGCCTTTGTGCATGGACACCCCCCTCCTCCCCACAAATGATCTATATATTTAAGAGGTTCTGGTAGCTTCCTTACTATACCGCACCAATCTCCAGGTATAATCTTTAATATACTTTAAAGACATGGCTCATGGAATCTGTGAGAAGATATGTAAGAAAATTTAATTCTACTGATCATTTGCAGATTGCTGGAGGTAACAATTAGCAAAAAATTTATTTCTCCTGCTTCCAGGATTCTCTCAAATGCAATCAACTACCCCATGGGAGCAGTCCTGACATCCCAGTTCCTTATTCAGTCTCCCCACGCCACAGAAGATTCATGGCATCTCCTCCCCACTCGGGACCAAGAAGGACCTGGAAGACTGTCCGTCCAAGCCTTTCATTCCATCCAAGACTTTCATTCCATTGGATCCCCCCACTAGGTCCCAGTTGGGGAACAATGGCACTTTCTTGGCTCCATCTGGATTGTCTTTCTTTACAACTTCAAGGAAAACAAGAGTCTCTGTAATAAGCAAAAATTGAGTGCTAAATAGAAAGCAAGTTTTGGGGGCACCTGAGTTTCTTGATTGGTTGGGCATCTGACTCTTGTTTTTGACTCAGGGTCCTGAGTCGAAATCAGGGTCTGAGATTGAGCCCTACATCAGGCTCTGCACTCAGCACGGAGTCTGCTTGTCCTTCTCCCTCTACTTTCTCCACCAACCCCCCTTGAGTAAATTAAAAATATATATATTTAAAAGAAAAAAAAAGCAAGTGTTGAATCAAGCAGAGATAAGTTCAAAGCCCAATTTTCACTATTTACTGGTTTTGCAATTTGGACACATTCAAACTTCTCTGAGCCTCTGTCCTCTTCATCTATGAAGCGGGAATAAAATTGCCTTTGTTGTTAGTTTATTATGAGGAAGAAATTATATATGTCAAAGGCTAAGTATATAGTAGTTGCTCAATTAGTGGCAGCAATTATTATAGCTGTGGCCAGGTGTTCTTGAAGTCTGCAGCAGGCAGGTAAAGAAGCCATTTTACCAGGACCTAGAACTTATATTCAGCTTTAGAAATTTTTCTTCCTTCTCTTTTCCCTTATCCATCCAAGTAAAGTCCTCTGCAGGCACTTTCCATATATAAATGGAAGCATTTTCCATATATAAAATGAATCGTTGTTGCTTCCTCTATGATTTGTTGATCCAAGAAAAGAGGATTTGAGCCTCCCCAGTCCCTGTTTGATTTTTAACTCTGGAAAAGCTGACTTGGAAAGTTCCGTGTTTCCATTCTACCTCGAGGTGATTTTAGCCTAAAGCTTCACTAGCCTGAGCTGAGAAAAGGCAGGTCACTGAAGGGACAACCACTTCAATGAGTCTAATGGCAAGCATGTGAAAGAGGGGAGGGGTAAGTGACAGGTGAGTGACAGGTGTGCCCCATGCTAGATGCTTGTCCTGGGGTGGGGGGGGTTGGAGTCAGGGAGGCTTTTTAAGTACAAGAAAAAACCTGTAACAAAAAGTTTTTCTTTTATTTATTCCAGCAATAATTGTTTTCACTACTCATTTACTGCAAATTTCAAAATTCAGCTTATTTTCAACAACTGTAAAACAAATAATATTAGGGGCCCCTGGGTGGCACAGCCCATTGAATGCCTGACTCTTGGTTTTTGGCTCAGACCAGGATCTCAGGGTGGTGAGATCAGCCCCACGTGGGGCTCCGTGCTCGGTGCTCGGTCTGCTTGAGATTCTCTCTCCCTCTCCTTCTGCCCCTCCAGCTCGTGCTCTCTCTGTCTAAAGTAAATAAAATAAATCTTAAAAAAGAAAAAAATAATATTAGTAGTAACAGCTAGCATTTATTAAGCCCCTGTTATGTCCAGCTGTGCCAACTAACTGACAGATGTTACATCTTCCTACAACTCCTTCTAGAACTCTCGAGATGAGTGTATTATTGTCTCCATTTTCCTATTAGGAAACCTAGTCTCAGAGAGGTTAACTAACTTGCCCAAAGTCACACAGCCAGTAAGAAGCAGAGCTGGGATTTTAATTCAGCAGCTTGAGTCTCAAACTGGAACCTGTAAGTAAAGGACCATGTATTATTAAACCCGACTTACTTTATTTCAACAAAACAGTATCACCCACCTATTAAATTAATGTTACAAGTCTGAATTTTATTGGTTTTGTCATTTTGTTTTTATCTAGCTTGTAAATTTATCTTTGTTCTATAATTGTGTTTGATCTAAAGACTGGAAGACCACATTAATTTTAGTTTGTAAGCTGTGCCTAACTTTAGTTTGTTCATATATTTTTTTAAAGATTTTATTTATGTATTTGTCCGAAGAAGAGAGAGAGAAAGCACACAAGCAGGCAGAGAGGCAGGTGGAGGCGGAGAGAGAGGCAGGCTCCCTGCTGAGCAAGAAGCCTGATTCGGGGCTCAATCCCAGGACCCCGGGATCATGACCTGAGCCTAAGGCAGCAGCTTAACCCACTGAGCCACCTAGGCATCCCAGTTTGTTCATATTTAAATAACAAAATATAATTTAGGTTGACATCAGATATCTGATGTCAGGATCCATTCTTTCCATATGTTTTATAAACACCAGTGCAAAATAGGAAAAATGTTCCCTAACTTAACACAACCTTGCCTTCTGTCCAGTGTAAAATCCTGAGCATTAAAACATATTTGGTGGGTGGCCGCCAACTCATCTGATTTCTCATCCATCTTCCCACAGAGCCTTTTCTCCTCAGACTTTAAGGAGCAATATGGAAATGTTTCAACAAACTCAGGTTCCATTGCACTATCGACACCTAGAGAGCTGGGAGGAGTTACTAAAATCACATTAACAATGGCCTGGCTTTCTGTGTATTTTTTCTCTCGATATTGCAAAATGCTCTTGGATACATTATCGTGTGTATCTTCTCATATCCTGAGGAAGTAGGTAGTGGGAAGTCTCTTTGTCATGACTTCACAAATAGAGAATCTGAAGTACAGAGCGGTTAAATAAAACTCACGAGGGAATTCACATCGAGCTGCGACGTTTTTATACTCCATGACCTTTAGAGCCGAATTAGATTTCACCTCTCCTGGGGAACTCACGTGTTGAGGATGAAAAACAGGCAAGAGGTCTCTGCCCCATGCGTGCGTGCTGTTCCCGTGGTGGTAGAGCTCAAAGTCAGGGTGATGGGCAAGGGCGTGGCCAGCGTCTGCTTTGACCCTTAGTTTCCTCACTTGCCGGCTTTCAGACCTAGGGAAAGCTACTTAACTTTTGTGGGCCTTGGCTTTCTCGCCTATCAAATGAGAATAATGAGAGTCCCCACCTCACAGAGTCCTTTTCACAATTAAAAAAGACCGTGTAGGGACACCTGGGTGGCTCAGTTGGTTAAGCGTCTGCCTTCAGCTCAGGTCATGATCCCAGCGTCCTGGGATCGAGTCCCACATCAGGCTCCTTGCTGGAGGAGGAGCCTGCTTCTCCCTCTGCCTCTGCCTGCCACTCTGTCTGCCTCTGCTCGCTCGCTCTCTCTCTCCCTCTCTCTCTGACAAATAAA
>PISX010009368.1:0-76089 GCA_004024625.1 Mellivora capensis
GGTCACAAATCAGGACTCAGCCGATACCAAAAGATTGAGATTATTCCCTGCATATTCTCAGATCACAATGCTTTGAAACTGGAGCTCAACCACAAGGAAAAGTTTGGAAGGTATTCAAACACCTGGAAGCTAAAGACCACCTTGCTTAAGAATGCGTGGATCAACCAGGAGATCAAAGAAGAACTTAAACAATTCATGACAGTTTATTTTTAATTAAAAAATTGTTGATATTTATAAAACAAAAATCTTTTTCACAAGTCCCATGCTATTTGAACTTCCATGAGAAGCCTGGAGAGGCTCAGACTAGCTTTGTTGAATCTCTGAGACAGAAAGCTGACTGAGTTAAGAAGTTCTTAATTTTCCCCAAAGGTCAAACCAGTGGTAACTGTCATGTCAGGACTCAGTCCACATTTTTCCTTCAAGATACCCTTTCCATGCTGAGGCACCGACCTTCCTTTAACATAATTATTTTATAGGGATCTTGTTGTGACATATCCAACAGCTCTCCCTATCCACTGGAGAAAGTAGGCATAATCAATGAGTGGACATCACCTGTCCATGATGTGAGATCTGGGGCAAATCATGTACACTGGAAGGCAGAGCCCAGCTCAGGGAGAAAAGAGAAAGTCACCAATGAAACATAAAGAGGTCATAGAAAAGGTTGAAGAAGGTGGCTGAGAAGCTCTAGTTTTGAAGTTGTGTTTCCCAGATCTACTAAGATTGTGAAGGCATCTCAGAACCCAATGAGGGGCTTGGGGGTTTCTACCCTCTGCCTTACCTAAAGCTGTCCCATTGTCCCTTGGTCCTAAAAAAGGGATTTCACAAACATTTCCTTTGAAAAGAAAGTCTACCATGGGACAAAATGTTTGAAATGTTTTATCTAATCTAATGTTCTTTCTTTCTGAAGATGGGAAAAGCCAGCTCTAGAGGAGAAAGATCTGCATCCTAGAGGGTCCACAGCTATATCCCATCTCCTGATTATGTTTCCAGTGCCATTGTTGGCAAGGCCAAAGAGTTAAAACAGAGACCCAGTACCTCACTAGTGTTAATGCTTAGGATCATATTAGTCCTACACTGTAGACCACATTTGAAGGTTGGGGATATAGGGTTGTTAGTAAATATATGATTTATAAAAAAGCAAGCAGTTCAAAGTGCTGGGGAGGAATGTTTAAGTGCCTGTTAACTCTCTAAAGACATTTTCTTCACTAAGATTTTATTATTAATTTATTTAAAATTATTATTTGTGATTAATTTCCATGCCTCTGTCCATTCCTGTCATCCACCATCACCTCTTAGTAGTTTCTCTGTCGTCTACTTTGCCTACATCAAATTCATCTTATACACAATCACTAAAAAATACCTCTCCAGCATGCAAATCTGACCATGTTACTTTCCTGTTTGGGACCTGCTTTTTCTTTGACATGATGACATTCTACCATCTTGGTTGCACTACAGAATGGCTGCCCCTCCCTCATATGCATTAATGTGCATTATTACTTCTCTGGCTTCATTTCCCACTGCTAAGCCTCTTGTTCTACATATTCCAACCATAACCATTTACTTTTTCCTTCCACACACTCATTCCTGCTTCACACATGGACTCCCAGGCACATGCAGTTCCTCCTATCTGAAATATCCTTATGGCACTCCTATACCTGGATAACTTAATCTTTAAGATTATTTTATTAATTGCCTATATCAGGGAACTGTTTGGTTTGCTCTTGCTTATATTTATCATGCATTAGATAGATGTTCTCTAACATACCTTTATCAAATAATTGTTAAAATCTGCACCTATAACTATATCTCCTATTTGTGAATATTTTCAAGGCAATGGGTATATGATAATTTCTCAAACCTCCTGACACCTAATACAGGGCTTGGCACATAATAGGTGATCGGTAAACATTTGGTGGTCTTAAATGACTCTTCTGGTCATTTTTTGGTCAATAAACATTTGGTGGTCTTAAGTGATTTCTTTTTTAATTTTTTTTAAATTAATATATGCTGTATTTTTAGTTTCAGAGGTAGAATCTGGTGATTCATCAGTTGCATGCAACACCCTGTGCTCCTTCCTTAATGCCCATCATCAAATTACCCCATTCCCCCTCCCACCTCTCCTTCAGCAAGCCTCAGTTTGTCTCCTGCAGTTAAGAGTCTCTTAGAGTTTGGTTCCTTCTCCGTTTTCATCTTATTTGTTTATTTTTTTCCATCCCTTCCCCTATGTTCATCTGTTCTGTTTCTTAAATTCCACCTATGAGTGAAATCATATGGTATTTGTCTTTCCCTGACTGACTTATTTCACTTAGCATAGTACCCTCTATTTCCATCCATATCATTGCAAATATCAAGATTTCATATTTGATGGCTCAGTAATATTTCATTTTACACACACACACACACACACACACACACACACAATATATCTTCTTTATCCATAAATCTGTTGATGGAAATCTGGGCTCTTCCTATACTTTGGCTATTGTGGACATTGCTGCTATAAACATTTGGGTGCAGGTGCCCTTTCAGATCACTGTGTTTGCATCTTTTGGATAAATATGTAGCAGTGCAGTTGTTGGGTCATAGAGTAGCACTATTTTTAACACTGTTTCTGATCCCATGTATTTGTCAAGTTCCTTTGAAGGAAATAAAACCCACCTCACAAAAATAAAAGCCAAAAGGGGGATCCAGTATAGATATACAGGAATATGTTCTGATATCCTATGATAGTGGTTCAGCAGGGCTTCATGGAGGTTGGAATGCTAGGGAAGTTAATCTCTCTGGGGCTCCAGGCTCTCTCATACCTTCTTCCTTCTGAGGGCCTGATGAATTATTTTCTCCTTTCTTTCTGAAGATCACTTTTTTTTTTTAATGTTTCTGGATACATGTGGGGGTAAATGATCACTGTAGCCATAGCTCAACATACCATCTGAGCTGGGCATAAAACTCCTGAGTGCCTTTCTAACCAGGTATCATCAGAGAGGCTAGGCATGGTTGTGAAGCTAACATGGAGGCCACACTTACCCATTTGATTGAGTCTGTTCAAAGCAAAGAGGCTATGGACTGCAAGGATATTTCAAATATATATGTTCTAAACATGCAATGTGAATCATGATTAGGTACTCTAGAGCAAGGCTAGCATTTCCCATAGTGTTTTCCACCAAATATTAGTCCCACAAGGTAATAACAATTATATGGAAAAAAAAAAACTAGAGTGCTATAGTCCAATAAATTTCAAAACAGATGCTCATTTAAACAAATTTAAACAGATATCTTTATTGCAAGACTGCTCAATGACTTAACATGCAAATGTGATTTGTGAAATGTAAAAAGAGAGGATGTCATTTGTTGCATTCCCTAAACTTATTTGTCCACAGAAACAGTTTTGTTTGTTTAATTACTCCAAGAAACATATTTTAGCATTAAGGTTCTGTAGAATATACTTGGAGGATACTGTAGTAGTCCAGGGCTAATTATCTCATCCTGTTGGTGGAAATACATACTAATCAATATGTTCTATTCTACCAGTTTATAGTAATGACATTTCCTGGACTGTATTTAGGAGTCTTTGAGGGGCTATAAATTCCTCTTCTTCTCTTCTGTCTTCTCAGTGTGAATCATGATTTCCCCAGTGACCATCCTCAGGTAGATTTTCTCTCTCCATTCAGCTTTGGGTCTAATTAAATGTCTGCCATGGCTTTAACAGATTCCACCTAGGATGTGAGCACTAGTTCTTGAGAAAAGTTGTTTCAGCAAATACAAATGAGCTGGGAGAACAAAAGTAATAGCTGCATACAAGGGCACAACACAGTGCATTTACATGACATTTCCATGTTAATGATTGGTTCAGATCCATTCATCATGTGCTTATTGAGTGCTTGCTTGATTTTAGATTACAGGCTAGGCTTTGTTGATACCAAGATAAATAAGACCAGACCTTAACCTAGGGCAGCTCAAATTTCAGTGGAAGAGACAGGCATGTCAGCAGATAATTTCTGAATGTGAGAAATAGCTTGGTGGAAGAAAGTGAATGACAAAGAGCTAGCCCAGAGACTGGGATGATTTACTCTGGGGGAGGCTGTAGAAAACACTCTTCAGAGCAAGAGACACTTGTTCTCTGTTTTGCTGAAAAAGGCAAGTGTTTTCTATAAAGATAAAAAAAGAAAAAAATAAAGAAAGGAAAACTTTTCATTTATTGGTTTATATTTGTTTGTTTTATGTATGAAGGAAAAAGAATCTATAACAAAATCCTAGGTTAGGCTATTAAGTGGCTGGCAGAGGAAATGAATCCAGGCCAGAGGCCTGAGAAGGAATACCCAGAGAGTTGGGGGAAAAATTAGGGAGAAAATGTCCGAGTAGACTAGGTAAGAGAAAGTTAAAAAAAAAAAAAAAAAAAAAAAAGAGGGTCAAAAGAACCAAATGTTGTTGCAGAAGACCCAACAGCCGAAATCACTGATTTAAGGTTAATATTCTCAGTCTTGGGCTTGAGTACATTGGAGCTCTCAAAGGCAACAATTTGGATTTCCATCAACTTTTTCTGTTATAGGCACCACTTAATGAAAACCTTAAATGTACCTATGATAACACAGTGTAGACCATTGCTACTGAATAAAAGCAAACTTCAGTTTAAAAAAAAAAAAATTTCAAAATCTGAGAATGAAGGTAAAGGAAGGATGGAAGTTTAAAAAATCCTTGATGGCACTGGGACTATAGATACCTGATATTTATACTGGATTCTACCATTAAACAATATTGTGGATCTAGGGAAATAATTTCATTCTCTAGGCCTGAGTTACCTGTACAATGAGGAGGTTTAACAAGAAGGTCCCCAAGGTTCTTCCAAAGAATCAGAAGTCCTTGCCATGCTTACATGGAGTGACAGAAACTTCATGCCTCCATGCCATACCTCAGCTTCCAATGACTCTTTCTCTTCCCATCACACTTTAAAGAAGAAGTAGAATTTCAGACAGGTTGAAGATATCCTTGGACAAAACTGAACTTAATTAGTAATTACTAGTCAGTGGCTGGAGAAAGGAGAGAAGGCAGAAGATTTTTTTCTCCCTTATTGACAGTGTGACTTGCTGTGTGACCTGGGGCAAGTTTCTTCAATTCTGTGTTTTCATTATTTATTGCTGCATAACAGATTTTAAACAGTAGATGGGTGTTTTCACTTACTGTTTTTGCAGGTCAGGAATTCAGGTTCACCCTGGTCGGTAGTTCTGGCTCAGGTTTCTCCTAAGGTGGTCAGACATTGGCCAGGGCTGCAGACGGTTGACTGGGGAAGGGATTCATTTCCAAAGCAACTTTCTTACATGACTGGCTAGTTGGTATTGACGACTGAAGGGAGGCTTTAGGTTTCTTCTACATGGGTCTACACTCGGAACTGGTTGAGTATATCCTTAGTACATAGTGCCTGGCTTTCCCCAGATTGAGTAATTCAGAAGACTCAGGTGGAGTGCTATTCACTTTTAAGACTTAGCCCCGGAAGGAACATGCTGTTATTTCCACTATATCGCACAGGTCACACAGGTTGGTGCTGACTCAGTGTGGGAGCGGACTGTATGGGGCAGGAGCATAAGCAGAAACCATCAGTGGAAGTTAACTTAGAGACTGGCTATGGCATTCTGTCAACGTCGTTTTCTCAAGGCACAATGCTGGTGCCCCTACTTCTTCTCATACCTATGGCACAGGATATGCCAATTCAGGTTGGCATATCCTGGTTCTCTCCTTCAAAGCAGAATTGAATACATGGGAGTGTGAGGAACTGAAGAGTCTATTCTAAGAAGATGGAGCAGGAATTCCTTTCTTGGTGGGGAATGGCTCCATGGAGAAGGTGTCATTTGTCCTGACCCTTGGGGGGTATGTAGAGTTTTAACAGTCAGGAAAGTTGGAGATAAGGTAGGGTGGTGGGGAAAGTCATTCTAAACAGAGGATCTGGCATGAACAGAGACCCAGAGGTAATGGAATATAAGGATGGGCTAGCGAAGTAGAATTGTCCTGAAACAGAGGGTGTATGAACGTTTGTTTTGTTATAGAGCAAGTCACACCAGGCCACAGGGGAAATCAGAGGGTGAGGCTAGAGAATTAGTTGAAGATCCTATTATGCAGTCAAGTTCCCAAACACCAAAGACAGGACTGAAGACAGAATTTATTTTCTGAGCTGACATTCCTCTTTAGAGGTGGTATGTGTAGTAAATGGCTTTCCCAGCCTTTACACATTTTCAGGAAGATTCTATGGATGTTGCAGGCAACCACTAAGGTGTCCTTGGATCACCCCCACCTCTTGGGAGCTCTCTTCTTCATACTCATCAACTGGAACTAATGAGCAGCTCCTAAAGAAGAGAATGTGCTGACATGCCATGGACTTCCTGTGGGGAAGCCTGAGTGGTGAGGAACTGAAGTCTTTAGGCAAGTAACAGTGAAAACCTGGGCTATGTAACAGCTATGTGGAAGGCATTGGAAGCCAAGCCGGTCCCAGCAGAACCTTGAAAGGATAGCAGTCCCTCCCACTGGACACCTTAATTCCAGGCATGTGAGATGCTCTGAACACAGGCATCTGCTAAGCTACACTCAGATTTCTGACCCATGGAAACTGTGGGAGAAACAAATACTTACTGTTTCAAGCTACTGAATTTTGGGATAATTTGTGACACAGCAGTAGATAGCTAATATATATGTATTACCTGCACAATGACTTACTTAAAACATGTCTTCAAATCAACTTACCTTTTCACATAAATAGATTTATTTAAAAGGAAAAATGTATATTACAAGTGTAAGGGGTATCAATTTCCAGAAATAGAAAGTTAAAAAGTCATCGTATTTTCCATACACCTTGAGTAAGAATGAACTATCATTTTTTATTTAAATTCAATGAGCCCACATACAGTACATCATGAGTTCCAGATGTAATGTTTAGTAATTCATCGGTTGCATATAACACCCAGTGCTTATCAGGTGCCATCCTTAATGTCCATCACCCAATTACCAACCAGCCCACCACCAACCTCCCCTCCAGCCATCCTCAGTCTGTTTCCTAGAGTTAAAAGTCTCTCATGGCCTACTTGTGATCTCTGTCAAATAAATAGATAAAATTAAAAAAAAAAAAAGAGTCTCTCATGGTTTTTATCCCTCTCTGATGACTTCCCATTCAGTTTTCCCTTCCTTACCCATGATCCACTGTGTTGTTTCTTATATTCTACATATGAGTGAAACCATATGATAATTGTCTTTCTCTGATTGACTTATTTCACTCAGCATAATACCCTCCATTTCCATTAATGGATAAGTATTCATCCTTTCTGATGGCTGAGTAATATTCCAGTGTGTGTGTGTGTGTGTGTGTGTGTGTGTGTGTGTGTGTGTGTACCATACATCTTCTTTATCCATTCATCTATTTATGGACTGGACATAGTGGCTCTTTCCATAGTTTAGCTATTGTGGACATTGCTGCTATGAACATTGGGGTGCATTTGCCCCTTCTGATCACTTCATTTGTATCTTTGGGGAAAATACCTACTAGTCCAATTGCTGGGTCATGGGATGGCTCTATTTTTAACTTCTTGAGAAACCTCTATACTGTTTTCCAGAGTGGCTTTACCAGCTGGCATTCCCACCAACAATGTAAGAGGTTCCCCTTTCTCTGCATCCATGCCAATATTTGTTGTTTACTGTCTTGTTAATTTTAGCCATTCTGACTAGTGTGAGGTGGTATCTCATTGTGGTTCTGATTTATATTTCTCTGATGCCAAGTGATGTGGAGATCATTTTTCATGTGTCTGTTGGCCATTTGTATGTCTTCTTTGGAAAAATGTCTATTCATGTCTTCACCCATTACTTGACTGGATTATTTTTTAGGTGTTGAGATTGAGAAGTTCTTTATAGATCTTGGATAGGAGGCCTTTATCTGATAACACATTTGCAAATATCTTCTTCCATTCCATAGGTTGCTTTTTAGCTTTGTTGACTGTTTCCTTGGCCATGCAGAGCTTTTTTGCAGAGCTTTTTATCCTTATGAAGTCCCAATAGTTCATTTTCACTTTTGTTCCCCTTGCCTTTGGAGATGTGTCTAGCAAGAATTTGTTGTGGCTGAGGTCAAAGTGGTTGTTGCCTGTGTTCTTCTCTATGATTTTGATGGATTCCTGTCTCACATTTAGGTCTTTCATCCATTTTGAATTTATCTTTGTGCATGGTCTAAGAAAATGGTACTGTTTCATTCTTCTACATGTGGCTGTCCAATTTTCCCAGCACCATTTATTGAAGAGACTATCCTGTTTCCATTGGATATTCTTTCCTGCTTTGCTGAATATTAGTTGACCATAGAGTTGAGAGTCCATTACTGGGGTCTCTGCTCTGTTCCATTGGTCTATGTGTCTGTTTTTGTGCCCATACCATACTGTCTTGATGATTATAGCTTTGTAAGATAGCCTGAAGTCTGGGATTGTGATGCCTCCAGCTTTGGATTTCTTTTTCAACACTTCCCTGGCTATTCAGGATCTTTTCTAGTTCCACACAAATTTTAGGACTATTTGTTCTAGCTCTGTGAAAAATGTCGACAACATTTTAATAGGGATTTCTTTGAATGTGAAGATTGCTCTGGGTAACATAGACATTTTAGCAATATTTATTCTTCCAATCCCTGAGCATGGAATGTTTTTCCATTTCTTTGTGTCTTCCTCAATTTCTTTCATAAGTGTTCTGTAGTTTTTAGAGTACAGATCATTAGCATCTTTGGTTAGGTTTATTCCTAGATATCTTATGGTTTTTAGTGCAATTGTAAATGAGATCCATTCCTTAATTTCTCTTTGTGAAAGACTAGCTAATTGAAAGAAGAGGGTATATCAGGCCCCAATGTTAATTCCACGGTCACTTCCTGAGAGCTGCGTGATGTTAGGAATGTTCTCTTTTGCTTTAAGACTCAGTCTCTTCATTTATACAAAAGGAAATTTATTTCTATCTTTTAAAATTTTTTGAGGATGAAAGAGACAATTCTTGTGAAAACACCCAATGATGATGATGTTGATGACAATAAGGAATATCATAATTTCCATTTTTAATAGAAATCTCTAACCATGCTCCAATCATTGTGCTAGATGTTTTCATATTGCCCTCAAACCTTATGATGCCATCAAAGACACTTTGCCACCCAAAAAAACTCATCTGTAGACTTTGAATTCATTGTTTGAGATCACACAGCAAGTGTAATGGAAGAATAAGAATTGAAATACAAATTATTTTCATTACTAATTTCCTACCCTTTACCATGATAGATTATAGGCTACACACAGCTAAAACATATGCAGCCAGTGTTGGTTCCCTCCTTTTGCTTAAGAATGAAACTTCAGTTTTCCGCACCCTACTTAATGGAATATTGAAACTTGTTTTTTTATCAGCCTGATTCAGCTCTGTCTCTCAGATCACCCACTGTTTTCTCTCAGAGCAGTGGTCAGGACCCCATTTGTCTAGGTTCACAGAAGCTCATCAAACATCACCCAGGGTCAATTGGAGCTGCCTGTAGTAATGACAAAACCCATGCATTCAATTTCTTAATTAACTAAATACAATGAAGTCTGTAAATTGATCAAAGTAAGGTCTCATATGGAATTAATTAGAAAATTGTGGGGAGGACTTGATGATATCACTCCCACTTCATATATCTTACTGGGAATTTTATGGATGACCCAAATGAAACCCAGTTGTATTAAAAAAAAAAAAAAACAATTAAAAAAAACCCACCTCATTTAGAATGGATAACCACTTCAGCCTTTTTTTTTTTTCCCTGACTGGAAGCACACAAACATCCTAGCCTCAGGATGCTGTGTGAAGAGGGCTTTCTCTGATATTCTGGGGTAACAGAATTGTGAGAAATTCTCAGTATCAGTACCATAAATCGGCTGGTAGGGAGATTTTATAAACTCTATTAACACCCTTTCTGGGTAGATGCCTCCAAACATTATTGACATTATCACTTTATGTAAGCAGTGCCATCTGCCCCCCATCTTATAGGAAATGTAAATAAAAGCATTCTTAGAAGACTTGGAATTGGTTTTGACCAGCTATAAACCAATACTCAAAACCAGAATGCTTAATATGGCTCCAAGAAAAGTTCCATAGCTCCTCTGCTCCCACACCCATCTATATGGAAATTCTGAGATCACCAAACATGCACTGGTTCCATTCACTCAGAAAGAATCTATACACAGCTGTTTGATCCAGAACACTAAACTTGGTCTTCTTGGAAGACTAACAGATAAAGCACCTGCCTTTGCCTTCAAGGAACACACAGGTAAGTGAAAAATACGAATGCAGATGGGTAGGTTCAAACAAATGAGTTTGATGTTAGTATGTGGAATAGTAGTGGCATATCAACAAGTGTGATTATTTCTACCCATGTGGCATTCTACCCAGACCCTTCTTGAGGTGCTAACTCTTGGGCTCTCATCAGGCAAACTTAAGGGAGCAGCATGAACCTAGAGAACACATACACTGCATGAGAGGGATTGAGAGTGGTCCAGGATGGGTAGAACACTTTATTTTTCTGGGTCCTGACATGTTGGTGGTGACACTGGTCCCATAATAGCACTTCCGTTCCATTGGCTCAGCCAAAATCTTCATGATAGTGAGTTAAAAATGCAATTAGTATCAAAAGGAATACAATTAGCTGGTTTACATTGTGTTCATATATGTAAATTAGAGAGAAAACTTGATATAATTATGTAGAAAACCGAGGTTAATAAATACCAGTTTGTGCTATAATTATCTGTACATTTCTGGACAAGGATGGGTTAGAGTCCACATTAATGAAGTAAGAGGAAGGAAGCCCTGTGTGTCAGGTGCTAGGCTATGTGTCTCCACCCAATTTATACCTAACTCCTCTGACCATCATGCAGAGAAAGCCCTCTTACCCCCAGTTTACAGATGAGAAGTCAAAGCCCAGAAAGTGAAGTCATATGTTGAAATTGGCATGGCCAGTGGCTGTCCAACCTGGATGGCACCTGACTTGGTCTGACTCTGAAATTCATACTCCTTCCTTTCCCCCCACTTTGTTCTGTTACTAAACTCTCTACTCATGAATTTTTCATGATTTCAGAGTGTACTGATAGGTGGATTCAAATGTTAACATCTGAAAATTTATTGATTTTTGTTGTTTCAATATACTTCAATAATATGACTGTCAATGAAGTCATAGCTTGTACAACTTAAAAAATATTTGGTTTTTCACAATCCTAGACTTTTCTTTTAGAAACAATTAATTTGCAACATGAAATTAAGCCTGCTTGCATGTAGCCTTCAAAATTGGAAACCACCAAAACTTACAATAGGAAAAGTTGAGTACATTATGCTATACTACTATCATGGAGTATTAAGCAGCAAATGAAGATACTGTGTTCACAGACTATAAAATATACACAGAAAAATTAAACAATTTTCTCTGAATGCATTTAAAACATTTTATATAATAGGCAAGTATTTTAAAATTATACTTTATTATTAATTTTAATTGACCAGACATAATATGAAGACTCCATGTAGATTTTACATTCTGCCATCATTGAAATTGGGCCATTTTGCTTTAAGAACAAAGTACAATAAATATCTCTAAATAATAATATCGGTGCATGATTAATTGGTCTTCTGATTTACACAGGCAAGGTGAATCAGTTCCAGGATATTTGTAGTAAGAGCAACAAAGCAGACATCAGAATGGGTCCCAAAGCCAGCAATTACTCCAAGACACCTCTTATTTTTAGCCACGGTTTCTGCATTTACTTTTGTCACTTTTTCTTTGCCCTTTTTGGTTAATCTTCTTTTTGCACAGACTTGTGCTGTGTCCCATCTGCTATGATTCACCCTGTTCTAATTATGCAGCAAGGATCCTGTCTCTATGAGCCAGAATTTTATCGGGTTTTTAAATGTGTGTGTGTGTGTGTGTGTGTGTGTGTGTGTCTAATTAATCAGGGCCTCCCAGGTGAAAGAGGCAAATGCAGCATTTTTCAAAAGATGTTATTGCTGGAAGTAACTTTCACAGGCCTGGATACATCCCATACTCATGGTGATTTGAGGCAGATGGAAAACTCGAGTATGTTAAGTGTCTCCATTTCCTAGAAGGCTGCTTGGTGCAGGACAGGAATCACAGCCGCAGGAGCAGGACTCCTGACATCTTGCCACAGTCTGCCTTTTACTAACTGTGACACCTGGGCATGTCACTTAACACCTTGACTCAGCTTTCTCCTCTTTTAAGATAGCAGATAATCTCTGATCTTCCTTCTAGGTCTGATCCTTCTTCCAGACCTGACCCCTCCTTGTTAACTGAATCACTTTTTCCATAGATTCAGTAGAACCACTTATCTAGTCAATGGGTATTATTGGAGTACCTATTTATAGGTGACCCAAGGTTTGGAGACACAAAATCCAACTATAGTTCTGCTACTAAACAACTAGGTCAGGCCTGACAATTCATTTTTATGTTTCTACTTTCTTAGTGAACATTGATGTCCCATCTACTAGGTGTCAGACACTGTTGTAGGCACTTTACAAATATTAATTTACATTCTCTGTTTTACAGATAAGGAAACTGAGGCACAGGAAGTTTCAGTAACTGGATGCTATGGACCAAATTGTGTCCCCCTAAATTCATATAGGGATACCCTAACCCTCAGGTCCTTGGAATGTGACAGTACTCAGAGATAGACCTTTAACATAGTGGGGAAGTTTAAACAGAGCTGTTCGTACAGGCTCTAATCCATCTGGTATCTTTATAAGAACAGGAGATATGGATGCATGAAGAGATGCCAGGGATGTGTGTGAACAGGGAAAAGACCACGGAGGACACCGGGACAAAGTGGCCATGTGCAAGCCAGGGACAGAGGCCTCCGAGGAAACCAAGCCTGCTGACACATTGAACTTGGACTTTCAGTCTCCAGAACTGTTAGAAAATGCATTTCTGTCATTTAAGCTACCAGGCAGTGATATTTTGTCATAGCTGCCCACAAACTAATATGCCCCCCACCAAAGTCACAGAACTGGTAAGTGTTGGGAGATAGGATCCAGAGTCTGTGCACATAACCACAATGTTCCTCTGTGTCTTAGAGACACAAATACATCTTCCCTTATTACCAAATATGAGTAGAAAAAGCCTACTGCTCAGAATGGAGGAGATCCAGGTTCCAGTTAATCCCTGCCTCCAGAGTCATTAGCTGCGTGACCTTAAGCAAGGAATAGAAACTCTCTGATCTTCAGCTTTCTCATCTCTAACACTGAGGAGATAATGCCCATCTCATTGAATTGTTAGGTGGATTAGAATACACAGTGCTGGGGCGCCTGGGTGGCTCAGTGGATTAAGCCTCTGCCTTCGGCTCAGGTCATGATCTCAGGGTCCTGGAATGGAGCCCCGCATCAGGCTCTCTGCTCAGCAGGGAGCCTGCTTCCTCCTCTCTCTCTCTGCCTGCCTCTCTGCCTACTTGTGATCTCTCTCTCTCTCTGTCAAATAAATAAATAAAATATTAGAAAAAAAAAGAATACACAGTGCTGTGTAAAATACTTCCTAGGGTATGTGGAACATACAGAAGATTTAAATGTCTCTTTCTTTCCTCTCCATGAGTTAATGGATGGGGAATAGTAGAGATGTCAAGATTTCAAGCGAAGGTCTACCAAAAGCATTGGTAAGAATACTTGCCTTGTATGGCGTGATTTCCACCTGCCAGGCAGTTTGCATATGCCATCTCTGCTTCCCGTGAAGTAGCCTAAGGAGACCTGTGTAATTCCTCCTCATTTTAAAGACACACACACATACACACACATACACACACACAGAAGCTCGGAGAGATTCAATAACTCATTAAAGTCACAGAAAATACCTGATAGTGGGAGGATTCGCCCATGGTGGTTCTTATGCCAAAGCCTGAATTCTTGCAGTCTTCTTACTTCCTGTTAGAATCCTTGTTGATTATTTCTTAACAAACCCATAAGCCCCTAAAAACCAGGAGCTGTATTTATTTTGTGTGACTCTAGTTCTAACCAGTATTATGAATGGCATATGCACAAAAGTCTGTTCGTATTCAAATGAGCAAATAAGCATGTCAAAGATGTAGAGTTTACTCACCTCTAACCCTGCTCCTTTCCTCAGGTGGGTGAAGCACAGGGCGCACAGGCTGACCCCAGACCTGGGCTGGACCTTCTGGAATGGATGTGGCTCCCATTATACCTAAGTGTACACACCCACGATGATCCACTAGGCTGCTCACCCAGCCAACAAGGGCCCTTCTGTGGCTCCAAACAACTGTACCTCATTCACAATCATACTGTTCCTGAACTCCCCTGCCTGTTAGGTCACCTAGTGGACAATAAAATGAGAAACTTCCTGACTTCTTGCCCTAACATCTTAACACTTACTTTTTAACATTCAAGGCCTCTGGCCTCCCACCAGATCAATATAGCATGATCTCTCACAGAAAATTACTTCAAAATGATGTGCCCTTGGTAAGGCAGGCAGCTGGTCAGGTTCTTTGCAGATCAATGGCTGCACCCTCAGGAGAGCAGGGCGTGCTGTTTCCTTATTACGGTTTGAGGATTGCACTTAACCTTACTACAAGGGTGCCCTTGAATGCTTAAGTAGGTGGCTTTTGATCTGGGTCCTGAAAAGTAAGTAAGAACTTTGCAAGAAGAAGCAGGAAGGCTGGGAACTGAAGAAACAGAGGCCACCGTATGTAAAAACATACAGGGTACAGCCTAATGAACAAAAGCAAAACAAGTGATTTACTGGGGCACCTGGGTGGCTCACTCATTAGGCAGCTGCCTTCAGCTCAGGTTATGATCCAGGGGTCCTGGGATCAAGCCCCGCATAGGGCTCCCCACTTGGTTGGAAGCCTGCTTCTCCCTTTCCCACTCCCCCTGCTTGTGTTCCCTCTCTCACTGTGCCTCTCTGTCAAATAAATAAATAAAATCTTAAAAAAAAAAAAAAAAACAAGTGATTTACTGAGCATCTACTTGATGCCAGGTGCTCTGGAGGGAGATCAGAATCCTTACCAAAACACTAAGTTATTACTTTTAGCTCCATTTTATAAAAAGAAAATCTGAGGCTCAGGGAGGTCATATAACCTTCTCAAAATGACATAGTTGTTCATTGATGAAGATTTTGAATGTCGAATTGGCTGACCCAAAGCCCACTCTTTCTAGAAAGACAAACACACTATAGAGGCTGTCCTATGTAGCCCCCAGACTCCAATCTCAGATGCTTATTTATGGGAAAGGAGCTTTACTCGTTGGTTTGTTTGTTTTTCAACATTGGTTTTGGCTCTTGATCAGCGTGGACAGAGGTTCCAAGTGGGGGATTAGAGAGGCTTTAGGTCATGAGGAACTGTGGCACCCCTGTCCTCTGTCTGCTGTATTTGGAGAAACTGACTGCTTTTATGAGGAACTAGAGGGGAGAAATTCAGATGTTGAGATGGAATCTTAGGAAGAGATACCATGTTAAATATCTGCACCTGGGTGCTGGTTAGATTCCCATTCAGTCGGAATTTATTCTTTCAGTTATGCATTCTTTACTTACTAAATATGTACTACTTCCCAGGCACCTAGGTTACAGGTGGCCCTCCTGCTCTGCCCTCTCAGAGGACTCACTCTCAAGTCTTGGGTGGCCAGGACACCCAAGGCCAGGACACTTGGGTGAATGAGTCCACTGAAGTGAGAAGCCTGAGACCACTAGAAAATCAGTAGGTGACACTGTCCTAAGTGGGGTTGCTGTGGGGAGGGCCCCCCTCCCCAGTGTGTTTCCCACAGGTTCCTAGAAGGAAAGATAGGCTGCTTACCATCTGGTTTCAGAGCTGGGACAAGATCCAGACACAGCCTGAGGACCTGGGGATAGGTAGGAGGTGAGCAAAGGTGGTCCAGCCTGGGTACTTGAAAATAAAAGGTTTCCCAGACAGTGCATTTCGGTCTCACGGGCCACCTTGTGCTTTTTGTAGTTGAAGAAATTGGCTTCTCATGAACAAGGAAGTTCAAACTTGCAAGACTTGTAATCCATCTGCTAAGGTGTCAGTTCAGGTGAGACTTTAAGGATTCAAATAGATTCTATTTTATGTGCTGCTTAAAAATCACCTCCCGCTTACTTTAAAGCAATTTTTATTGAGCATTTACTTGGGCAGGCAGGCCTATGCAAAGGTCCTCGTACACAGGATGCCCTTTGAAAATGTATATTCCGTAGATATGGATTTGCACTCTCCTCCAAATTACCGCCTCAGTTTCTCCAACACCCTTGGCTTCTGATTGATTGTCTTCCACAATCTGCCCCGATCTCTCTCTGTTTCTCTGTCCCTGTTTCTCTCTCATACATGTTCACCTGATTCTCTTGCCTCCTTTGTTCCTGCCTCCCTCTGTCTGTTTCCTTTCTTTGTCATTATTTGCAAGTGCAGTGTGGCACTGCCCTGGAACTACTTCCTGCAGCTGTAAAGCTCCCTGCCCCATATCCCAGCAAGTTAGGAACAATCTGCCCCATGTGCATAGGGATTTACAGTGAATGAGGGGATTCTGAATTTTGCATCAGTTCCTGGAAGGGAAGGATCGAATGACCTGCCCGTGTTTACTGAGGACCCACCAGGCATGGATATAAGGAGTGAGTTAGAACTGTTTAAAAGCCAGCTGGAAATCTATTAAAAAGTCCCAGGGTCCCTCACAGAGATTCTGATTTAGGAGAGACTGGGAATCAACATTTAACAAACTCTTCAGGTGATTCTGATGATGGAGGCCTAACTTAGAGAAAAGTGGTCTGGGTGCTTCTCCAATCTTGAAGTGCACAAGGGTCATCTGGAGATCTTGACAGGATGCCATTTCTTATCTAGCAGGTGAGATTCTGTATTTCTAACAAGCTCCCAGGTGATGCTAATGTCCGGGATGCTCTGTCTGAGGCCATCCTGAGTGGAGCAAGAGTCTAATAGTTATTATTTTCCTTTTTTCCTCCCAGATCTGGAAATCACAGTAGTAAGACCACTTCTACAAATCTGTAGAAGTAGTAAGTGGTAGATCTGGACACACAGCCATCATCCTGTTGTTGTTTTGATACCTTGCATGGAGATTCCTCTCCAGAGGACCAGGAAATGGGGAGATCATGAGAAAGACACAGGATGGAGGCAGGACATCAAGTTTTGCAGGGTTTGGACAGTGCTGCTCATATTTCCGACTAGACCAGCCAGCCCAGCTGCTGCCTGGGCTCCCACCATTGCCTGGCATTCCGCAGGGCTGGTCATCACTCTCCCCAGGAAGTCCAGGGCCCTAGAAAGATAATAATTATTAATGGGATCCCACAGGCCTGAGTTAAAATGTTGTCTCTGCCAGTCCAAATCATATCAGTATGGTATTGATGTTAATTACTAATGAGGACGTTTCAGTTCATTTCCCTGAGCCCCATTAAGTTTCTTTTTCATAAAGCGAAGGTCATCTTCTGCTTCCCAGAAGACCATAAACATAATACAGGGTCCTGATACAGTAGGGTGGATGTCACAGAACTCTGAGGTCTTACTGATGTGGGCAAGGGGACAGCAGGGTTGATGTCCAAGATGGTGGCAGGGTCATGACTCTAACTCAGACCCTCTGACCCCAATCGTCTGTCTTCTCTATTTTTTCCAGTCCCCGTTGTTGGTGAGCTCTTGAAGTGCAGAGATTGTGGGGATTATGTGTCATAAAAGCACTTACAAATGCGGATGGCCCATGGGAAGTGATTGACAAGGGTACCATCATGACTGTCCTCATTACTGTGATGCACCTGCATTTCACACATGCTACCTGCATACAACAGAAGTCCGCTGCTGGAGGATGTATGACAGGTGTGGAATCTGATCAGGTGACACTGAATGACTTCAGGGCCTATTTCCACTTAAATTCTGGGCACTGGATAAATAGTTCTTGGGGACACACATGGCTATTTAAACATCTGACTATTACAATCTTGAGTGGCTTCTTTCCAGATGTGCTGGAAACTTGCTTCTTTCTGTCCGCGTCTTCCCTATTGGTGCTTCTCTCTGCCAGAAAGCCCTGCTTGGAGTTTGGTCCTCAGAATGCAGCTTCCCAGTGGACAGTATGCTTTCTCCAGCCCCTCTCCAGACAAAGATGTTGCCCTGCCCTCCATTCTTACCTGAAACATATCTATAACACACCTTTTTAGACATGGGGCATAGAGGAAGCTAAATAGGAGGTTCTCCTGTTATCTAATCATTGTCCTGTGGTCTAATGTCTTCCAATTGCTCAGTGTCACTGCAGTCCCCTTGATGCTTTCAGGTTTCTCCACTACAAAATAGGAATGATCACACCAGTCCAGTAAGATAATAATGATGGTCAAACTGTAATGAAAATAGCAACTTGATTACTAGATAATCAGGCTTTGTGCTCAGCTCTCTGAGGATTTTCTCCTTGCAGCCTGGGACACAGGTATAATTATTATACTCATTATAGATGGGAAACTGAGGCATTAGAAGTGAAGTAACTTCCACAAGATCACAGAAGGGCTGCATGCCTGTTGCAATTACCTTTACTGGTATTGCCCAGGCAGTCATTCTCAGTGTTCTTAGAACAAAAACAAAATCCCAGCTCCTCGGTACAGTTGGGTGCATGCAAGCTCCTACATAACCCAATTGTTCTCATCTGTGTGTCTCTCTTTCTTGATATATCTCCCCTGGGCTTGGGATGTGATGTTCCCATGGAGCACTAGTTGACTATTCCTCTCTCTGCCCTCTCACCTCCCACCTGGTGATTCATCTCTTGGGACTTCTGCAGCTTAGTTTCTTTCACCTTTCCAGGGCAACCTTCTGTATGGTGCCCATGCAGGAAATCCCACCTTAACAGAGAGTGCTCCTGACTATGTCTTCTCGCCCCTTTCCTTATCTGCCTTCCACTTCATAGTGAACTTTCTGAAGGCTATTTTGTTTTTCATTTTACCCCTAGTACCTAAAAAAGCATTTGACCCTAATAGTCATTTCCTAAATAGCTGAGTAAATGAATCCACTGTAGCTTCCCCATGTTGACCCTGGGACCAGACTCTGAGCTTAGACATCACCATGTGGAATGCTGATACCATCTGCATTATCTTTACATATGTTGTTCTTCTGGAGCCCAGAAACCCTATTCACCTCATTTGTTTCTTCTCACGATATCACAAAACTAGTGTTCAGTGAATAAATGATTACAATTGAATCAGAGAATATTAGATTTGAAAGAATCATTCATGATTATTAAGTATAAATATCTCTGTTCACAGATGAGGGAAATGACTTTATTGATTTAATGAATTTCCCTATAAAACTCGGGTACATGGGGCAACTGGGCAGCTCAGTTCGTTAAGCGTCTGCCTTTGGGTCAGGTTATGATCTCAGGATCCTGGGATCTAGCCCTGGGTTGGGCTCCCTGCTCAGTGGGGAGTCTGCTTCTCTCTCTCTCTCTCTCTCTCTCTGCCCCTCCCCCATCCTCATGTGCACCCTCTCACTCTCTCTCTCTCTCTCTCAAATAAATAAATAAAATCTTTAAAAACAAGTTTTAAAATGCATGGATACAGAGATGAAGGAGCTGACAGTGCCACAGGCTTTGGTGTCGCACTTATCTGTGTTGAAATTCTGACTCTGTCACTAATTAGTTTTATAGCCTTGTATCATTTCTTTAACTTTATGGAATCTCAATGTTCTCATCTTTTATTTATTTATTTATTTATTTATTTATTTATTTATTTATTTGACAGAGATCACAAGTAGGCAGAGAGGCAGGCAGAGAGAGAGAGAGGAAGGGAAGCAGGCTCCCTGCTGAGCAGAGTGCCCGATGGGGGGTTCGATTCCAGCACCCTGGGATCATGACCGGAGCTAAAGGCAGAGGCTTTAATTCACTGAGCCACTCAGGCGCCCCTCAATGTTCTCATCTTGAAAAGTGGACTTCTAAGAAGTAACTCACCAGGATGCTGTGGAAATCACATATGGAAAACATCAATTGAGAAGCTGCTTCTGAAAGTCCCTGGAACTGGCAGCAGAGAGCAGGCTTGGTCTTAATCAGCCCAGAGAGGTTCATATCCCTGCTCTGTCCCTCACTAACTGCATGATCCTGAGCAACCTATCTGACCTCTCAGCACCTCAGCTTTCTCATCTGAAAATGGGCATGATCATAATTATACCTACTTCATTTGATTATTATGAAAACAGAAGTTCTATCTACTAAAATCACCCGCCTCACCTACCCCAGGAAAAAGTAACTACAGAACCTGCCATATTGGAACACTGAGCAGATGCTGGCTGCAAAGACAGGGGCTACTGGACTGTTTTAGATATAGGTCTGACCATTTGGGCTTTTGGATCACTGAGCATGGGACTTAATGTGAATAGCATGGCCACCTCAGAGACTAGCCACTCTTAGAATTCACATAATTTTTCTACCTGACACTCTGTGTATAGGCCTAGGAGACAAGATGCAACAGATGTGTTCTCATTGAGAGACCAACCTGAAGGAGTAGTGGTGCATGGCCATCCGTGAGAAGATGTTTTGCTATTTTGTTTGTGATTATTATTGCCATTCTGTTTCTAACTCAGTGTGAGGGGAGATGTTCAAAGAGGAACCCTTGTGGATCTTGGGAGATTGGACATGTGGAGTCAGTGATGCAGGCTGGGGGTAATAGAGCCTTTAAAACAGCTTCCTCTAAGTTGCTCAGCCAGATGTCTCCATCAGAACCAGATGCACAGGGACCCCAGGTGGTTCTAAGTGCCCATCAACTTTCCCAGCCATTTTTATCTTCTTGGGAGCCTTCTTTGTGCATCCATGTTATCATATTTTGATTCATTCAACAGACATTTATTGGTCACCGCTGCATGCCGGGCACTGAGCTGCCATAGCAGTAAACATTAAGAACCATTACCCTCAGGGAACATACAGCCTGTAGGAGAGAACATTTCATAGAAGCATGGGAAGGGCAGTTATAACTGGGGTAGCATCAGTGAGAATGGACAGAGCCTGGGCAATCATCTTGGAAAGGCTTCTTAGAGAAGGTGGAATAGGATAGGATTTGGAACCACTAATGCCATGGCATTGTGGCAGAAGGCTTGGACATTATCTACCTTAGCTCCCCTACAAAATGATTGGAGACACAAAGGATGCCAAGGAAGAACATGAGAGCCACTGTAAAGCTGCAGTGTAGAAGGCTCTGGGAACTTAGGTTATCCAAAAGTCACCATTTGAACTACTGGCAAATGACCGCAAATGTCAGAGACACCTACATATATGTTGTTTTGCTCTGCTATAAATGTGGTTCATGCATGGTGACTGGTTATTAAGCAGAAGTAAGGCACTTTTTCTCAGAGTGAGAAAGAAGTCTGAAAGATTAATGGTTCTTTGGTAGAACAAAACATGACACTGAATTAAGACTTTTTTTCTTTACTCTGAAACATAAATATTTTATTATTTTTTATCATAGTTTATGGGATCAAGGTTATTGGTGTAGTGATATTATCAAACTTGGGACATTTTTGAAAGTCTTAGAGCTTATTGCTGAGAATTTCAAGAATTAGCAGTAGTTTTACTTTTGTGCCTTTCCCCACATATTTAATTTGAAGGAGAGGAAGAGAGTATGTATAGTTGTCCCCCATAGCTATGAGCTTCTAAGGGTCACCCAGAGACCAGCACCAAACCTGGTATGGATAAACAGTCAAGGAATGTGAAGTGTCAAAGTGTCACAGAAAGTGAATGACCTAAAGTTAATGGCAGATTGTAAATATGAAAACTTAGTTCTTTATTCTCTCACTCTGATCTTTTTCTTCAAATTATGTGATGGCCTAATAAAATGTTAAACATATAGTTGTGCATGCTACTACTGGTGGTTTTCTTTACTGTTTCTTTCACGCCTAATTTAGGAGTGAGCCACTGTTCCACAGATGCAGGCCCTGTGTAATGTAGCCTAATCATGTTACCCCAACCCTATATAATTGATACTATCCATCCCAATTTGCAGATGAGGACGCAGCTTCAAGGAAATCAAAGTCACAAAGCTGGCATGTGGCAGAGCTAGGTACCAAATGCAATTTGACCCGACTCCATACTTTATTGTGACATCATGTGCCAACACTCCAAATCCAGAGGTGAATGGGAATTGTCTTGAAATAAATCAACAGTATGTGGGATGTTATCCACATCTACTTCATCCTTCAAAGCCCCACTCAAATACCCTCTCTTCTAGACAGTACCCCACCTTCATGAGGCCTTCTAGACACCCATCTTCCTAGAATGACTCTGGCCTTCTGAACTCACTGACAGCCAGCAATTATGGATTTAATTAGTTACTATCTATACTATAATTTACCTTTGCTGAGTTAGTTTTATATTATCAACAGGATCTTTAGTACCTCAAGGACTAATCCTGAGTCACAGCCCCAAATCATATTTTCCTCTATCCTAATCCCAAATCACAAATTCAGGTCATAGGGTAGAGATTTCATATATCGGGGGAACTCTTCATCTATCATTTTCAATTTTTAAATGAGGACACTAAGACCTAAAGAGATTAAGAACTTCAAGCCAGGACACTCAACTGGCTCATTCATTCTAAGATATTATTTATTCAGTATCTGTTATATGGCAAGAACAATGGGAAGGAAATGGGCAAAATGAGAATAAATAAGTGAATAAACATGATAATTTCTGAGAGTGACAAACACTATGTAGGAACAAAGACCAACAGAGGGATGTGACATAGAGTAGGTGGTGCTGAGTTATGCAGGGTGGTCAGAGACACTATATTGAAAGAAGTAAAAGTAGCACAAAGACCTGAATGAGAAGATGATGTGGAGTTCTGGGGGGAAAATATTACATGCAGCAAATATGAAGATCTGTTAAGCTACTGTGTTCAAGGAGTAGGAAGAAGACCTCAAGTCTGGAGGGTAAAGAGCTTACAATCCAATGACAACATAAGGGGAAAGCATTTGAGAGTTTTAGCAGGGGGGCCAAAAATGTTATAATCTATGTGACAACAGTCTTCTGGAGGCCAGGTGAAAAATGAGCTGGAAAGAAGCAAGCATGAAACAGAGATCAATTGGGAAAGCATTTCATTACTCTTTTTTAACAGTTTCATTGAGGTATAATCAATATACAAAAAATTGCACATATTTAATGGACATAATTTGATTAATTTGGGCATATGCATACATCAGCAAAATTATCACCGCAATATCAAGGTAGTAGACATATCCATTATCTCCAAAAACTTTCTTGTGTTCTGTGTGTGTGTGTGTGTGTGTGTGTGTGTGTGTGCGTGGTGTGTGTAGGAAGAAAACATGAGATTTACCCACTTAACAAAGTTTTAAGGGTACTACTATTGATAACAACAGACACTATGCTGGACAGTAGATCTCTAGAACTTACGCATCTTGCATAATTGAAACCTTATACTGGTTGAACAACTTCCCATCTTCTCAACGGCACCCTCCCAATTCCCAGTAATCACCATTCTGTTCTCTGCTTCTATGAATTTCCCTCTTGGGGATAACTTATGTAAATGGAATCAGGCAGTATTTGTGCTTTGGTGACTGGTTTATTTTACTTAGTATATTGTCCTCCAAGTTCATCTGTGTTACCACAAATGACAGGAATTCCTTCCTTTTTAAGAAGAAAGTTTTATTCTGCTGAGGTAAATTTCTTCTATATTTATTTTGTTGTTTTTTTTTTTAATCATAAACATTTGTTGAACTATGTCAGATGTTTTTTCTTCATCTACTAAGACTATCATGTGTTTTTTTTTCTTTTATATTGTTAATGTGACATATGACATTCATTGATTTTCATGCATTGAAACATCCTTCTATCTCAGGGAGGTTTCCACTTTGTCATGGTGTATGATCTTCTCAATGTGCTGTTGAATTTGATTTCCTAGTATTTTGCTGAGGATTTTTGCATCTATGTTCCTTGGGGATGTCAGCCTGTAGTTCTCCTTTCCTGTGGTGTCTTTGTTTGGCTTTATTACCAGGAACATGCTGACTTCATCAAACATATTTGAAGGGTTCCCTTTTCTTCAGTTTTTTGAAAGAGTTTAGGAAGGATTGGTTCAACCTCCTTATTCATTATGACTGTTCAATTCTTTGGTTTCCTCATGATTCAACTGTGGTAGGTTGTTTGTTTCTAGAAATGTATCAGTTTCTTCTAGCTTGTCCCATTTGTTGGGATAAAATTGTTCATGACAGTCTCTTGTGATCCTTTGTATTTCTGTAGCATCAGTTGTAATGTCTCCTCTTTCGTTTCAGATTTTATTTGAGTTAAAAGAACCAGGGTTGAAATTTCATGCTTTGGATGCCTTGACATTCTCTGTTGACTTTCCTGTGTTTCTTACTGCTGTCTTCTCTGGTCTGTCTTTATCCTAAAATATCTATCTATGAAGTTTATTCACCAAGGATATTACATTTTACCACAGATGTGACCCTGGGTGAGTAAGAAGATGAGATGACCCTCTTAAAGTCTCTGTGCTGCATCGAATTTAGGATGCATTTCTGAATGAAAGATAGCCTCTGAGGCGTTATTGTGCAGAGTGTTCATTCCCAGCAAACCACTGTCCCTGAAGCACATATGGTACATCCTCACATGTCATATTTCCAAAACGAAACAAAACAAAATAAAGAAACAAAGGAGAGCAAAGAAGTTCCAAAGGGCACATTGCTCCAGGCTCCCACCTCTCAGAGTCCTTCTGGCACAGTGTTTAGATATCGGTCAACCAATGAAGTAGGTTGAAGAATGACCTATGCATATTAGCCATGCATATATCCCTTCCACTTTCCAGGCACATGTTAATTAATTATTTCTCCATATTCTTGAGAACATCTTCCATGTTGAAGAGTAAACAAGTATGCCTGTAGCAGGAGGGGCCCAAGCTGGCCGCAGACACCCGCACTCCAGGCAGAGGTTCTAGCTGACTCCAGGGAGGGAATATCAGCTGATATTATCATGTTATTGAGAAACATACTTTTTTTTGTTAATTTCTTTTCAGCATAACAGAATTTATTGTTTATGTACCACACCCAGTGCTCCATGCCATACGTGCCCTCCATAATACCCACCACCTGGAACATACTTTTATAGCCTCCTGGTCTGAATCATTTTGCTTTACCTGTGTTAATTTTGAATTTACTGAACGCACAACTGAGTACAGTGAGGCAGGGTCTTGATCTTTGGGGCCAAGAAAATGATCCTGGAGAGGAATGGGGAAATGTGTAGGTCTCTCCTTTCTTGGTACTGGAGAGCCTGGAGACAGGAAGAGGCCTCCAAAAAAACAAAGGGAGTTTCCAGTCAGAATGGCATATCAAAAAGGTGGGGGAGGGGGAAGCAGCGGGAGAAAGTTAAAAACCCAGATAATGAAATGAGAAGACGAAAGGAAGGCATTGTACTCAAACCAAACTACTTAATCCATGCAGCATCTCAGTAAAGATATACCCTCTGTCCTGGTCCTGTTGATGAGTCAGGGGAAGCTCTGAGATAGGAAACTGGTCAATTAACAAACAGCAAGACACAAGGGCATGTTTTGAACTCAGCTGTCCCTGTTATGTGGCCTGCTCTAGGAAAGGGTTATGACGTAAAAGGAATGAGTGAGAATATAAAGCAATTGGCTTCATATGTAGACACACAGGTAGGGGAGACTCTCCCTGGAATCCTTCCTTTCATAATGGACAAGGAGATTGTTCAGCAGATGAAGGAGCCTGAAGCTTTGGTTTTCCACTGCCTGCACAATTAGCGAGGTTTTCTGGGACACCAGGAAATCTTTAACTTCTAGATATCCAGATACTTCTGGGTGGCTGATGAATTAATTTCTATTTCTCTGAACTCGTGGAATTCTTATAATAATACTTTTCTAATCATTCCTGGTAGGAAGTGAATTAGCCAGGACTCCACTGGTCACAAGCTACTTCAATTCAACCGAAGCAAAACCTAGGGATTTTATTTGCACATAAAATGGAACACTACAGAAGGTTGACCTAGTTACACATACAACTGAATCCAGGTATGAAGCATTGTCATCTAGATGTACACATTTTCTCCCTCTCTCATGTGTTCCTAGGTACTACATTCCTTCTTAGGTGGACCATTTTTATTTAAATATTTATTTATTTATTTATTTGAGAGAGAGAGAGGTGAGGGGGTGCAGAGGAAAAGGGAGAGTCTCAAGCAGACTCCAGGCAGGGCTCAATCTCACCATCCATGAGATCTTAACCTGAGCCGAAACCACGAGTCAGCCATTCAACTGACTGAGTCACCCAGACACCCTCCAGGTGGACAATTTTAATTAATTAATTTATTTACTTTTATTTTAAGTTTTTAAAAAATTATTTTTATTAACATATAATGTATTATTTTCCCCAGAGGTACAGGTCTGTGAATCATCAGGTTTACACATTTTACAACACACATCATAACACATACCCTTGCCAATGTCCATAACCCAACCACCCTCTCCCTATCCTCCCATGCCCCAGCAGCCCTCAGTTTGTTTTGTGAGACAGGAGGACCATTTTAAAGAATATCATGGCTTACTTGTCTCCAAATTCGTCTTCTCAATAAGCCCAGCAGAAGAGAGAATGTTGCCCTTCAAAAATTCTGGAAAGTCTCTGACATGCATGGCTTCTATCATATGCCCATTGTGAATATAATCAGTAAGGCAGAGCGATAAAGGGATAGGACATACTGATTGGCCAGGCTTGAACCACAAGCCCACACCTAACCACGAGCCCATACCCGGACTACAAGTCCACTCCTCAGTCACATGAACATTCCAAGAGTACAAGTGCATGCCTGGATCTCAAGCCCCCTCCCAAAGCACACACCCACAGCTAAACCATAAGCCCATGGACATAGGGCAGGATTAGACAGGCCCCATGTCCCTGGACCAACAGTGTGTGGAGAGGGAGGAGAGACCAGCCTGATGAAGATGCTAGTGATAGTGTCAGAAGACGGAGGAAGGGATTCTGGAAAAAAGTACAAAAATATACAAAAACAAAAACAAAACAAAAAGAGCAACAAAGACAAAACAAAAACAGATGAATAGATACAACTTATGCCCTTGTAGGAACCACATTATTCAAACCTGCACTGAGCCTTTTCTAAATCTTGGCTATTGAGCGAGCAGTCTGGGAACCAGCAAAATCAGCGTCACCTGGGAGTTTGTTATAAAAGCAGAATCTCATGTCTCACCACTGGATCAGAATCTGCATTTTAACAAGATCCCTCTGAGAGCTGTGTGCACCTTCAAGTTTGTGAAGCACTAATCTGAACTTCGTCTATCATTATTTTATCAATAAACATGTATTCCTCAGCGGAAGAAAAAAAGCATAATTTGGAAATCGGGAGAACTTGATAGTAGAATCCAAGATCTGCTACTAGGCTCAGGAGCTCTGGGATGGTTACTTTTGATTTTTATCCTTTGTTTTTGTTTTTTTCATCAGAAAACTGAAAGAGTTGGGCTAGCAAAGCTCCACACTTTCTCCACAAAGCAAAGGTCAATTTTGACCTTTCAAAATTTTAGATTCACTAAGTCTCAGAAGGGCATGTATTTTGGAGTTTATAAAAATCATAATGAAGGGCTTTCTGCAGCTGTCAAAGAAAGATATTTCAGAGATAATCTTTGGAACACAAAATGCAGATTTCCTAATTAGAAACTGGGTGTCGTGCATAAACAATGAATTCTGTAATGCTGAAAAGAAATTAATAAAAAATAAAAAAATAATAAAATTAAAAAAAAAAAAAGAAACCAACCAAGATCTACACTGGTGGTTTTAAACTATGGGTCCAAAGAACCATAGAACTTCAAGAAGGAGGCCATGTGAAAGGTTGAAAATCCTGAATTAGACACTGCAAATCAAAGATAAGGTCCACAGAAACTGAGAGAAGAGGGAGCAGTTGGCATCTACTATAAGAATCCAGGCATCCATCCTGGAGGAGGCAAGGTACAAATTATGCCTTAGAAAGATGTAGGACTGGGTTCTGGGAAGCCTAGAGAAAACTTTGAAAAGTTCAAGCATGCCTCTCCTCACTGCATTAATTGCTTTCAGAATATAAAAGAAATTAAATAACAACAGCCCCAATTAAATAATAGCAGCTTCCACTTCCTATGGCAATTAGGGAGATGGATAGCATGTAATTAATCCAAAGCCCCCAGAAGCTACTTTCACCCTTTGTAAATCAGCTCTCAGCTGTTTGCTTTTCAATGGAACACTAAGGATTTCTAGTTGCCTTTTACATTCAGTGTGTTATTAATATCCCAAATACCTCTATGTAAACATTAATTGCTTGCCTGGCATTCATACCTGAATCTGAATACTTGGTCTATTGAAACCAAATCCATCATCACACTTTGCTGGGTAACTGACCTCACTGGTGGGGCTTTAACAGGATCCTTGAAGGTGATGCACACTCTTCATCTCATCTGGAATATTTGTCAATACCACATTGTCATCCAGAAGAAAAATACATTTTGAAACAGAAAGCAGACAAAAGCTGGGCTCTATGCTACTTGTGGGTGCTGCTTATTTGTGAGTGAGCATCCTGGGGAGCAAATTAAAGAGCTAATGACTTTGGTAAAACTCGCTTGAAATGGCAATATGGAAGGGGAAAGCCACTAATAGCTTTGCGCTGCTTTTGTTAGAGTTGGTGAGGGCGAACCCGAAGAGGGAGTCAGTCAGCATGCTCCTTTCCTGGCTGGGTAAAGAGCACTGAGCTCTACAAAAAGTGGCTCTTGAGGATTCAGGGAAGTTTTCCCTTGAACTCCAACTTTACCCCTTGCTGTAACATACTGCTCCTCTATCTGAGTGTCTGTTGGCTTTTCCAGTTCACTCTTTTATCTCACTAAGGACCGGCAACAAAGAGATGGCACACACCAATCAAAGAAATTAAAATCTAGGTAATTTAACATATTTTTCATAAAAGGACGGTGTACAAAGGTGTAGGCAGGGTTCAGGAAAGCCAGGAAAGGACACAATCAGAAAAGGCAGTATCCTGGGGCCAGGGGGAAGGGGATGATTCACACCACTAGACTGAAAATTGCAAGAGGAGAAGAGAAGGGGCAGCAGTAGCTGGATAGAGTAGCTCAGGAGAGGACCCCCAGTGGGGAGCTGTGGCCTTTGGAAGACAGATGAAGTCAAAGCTTGCAAGTCATTGTAAGCAAGGCTCCCAGCCAACCAGCATAACACTCTGCTTCACTCCCCTTCCACTGTATGGAATCCATTACTTTCTATTAGACAAAACATACGGGAAGACAGACAGCAAGAAGCCAGCGATGCCATTATCAGCCCTCCAGGATACAGAACCTGAAAGAAAATGGAGGATTGGGGGGGGCACCTGGGTGGTGCAGTGACTTAAGCATCGCGCTCTTGGTTTCTGTTCAGGTCTTAATCTCAGGGTTGTTGGATTGAGCCCCACCTTGGGATCAATGTTTAGCAAAGAGTCTGCTTGAGATTCTCTCCTCCTCTTTCTCTGCCCCTTCCACTCATTCACCTATTCATATTTCCCATCATAGGAAGGACACCACGGGTCACCTGCCACCTAGTAAGCTCAAGCATCAAACCCAGGAGCTGCTCTTGGCTCCTCTCATTTCCTTCAGCCCAAACTGACATTCTCTCTACCTGACTTATAGACCTATTTGCAAAACAGACACCTTTTATCTCATTCCCATCTCTACTTATCTCGTCCCACTCTGGACCAGACACCTTATCTCCCATGAACTCTGGCAGTATTCTCCTTGTTTGGTTTCCCAGCTTCTGCCTCTTCCTAAAATCTATTAGGGACACCTGGAATTAAGTCCAAACTCATTATGCCTCTTCAGAGAGGTCTCTGGTGCAGCCTGGCCCCTGCCCATCTTTCCATTGTTATTTCTGACCACTTGTTGCCTCAGCCACTCACTTTCAGCTATACTGGTATGGCCCTGCCTTTCACATAGGTCCAGTTTATTCCTGCATTAGGACCTTCATGCCAACTACTCCTTTGCTTGCAAAATCCTTTCTGGAAATACACACTCAGCTCCTTTTGGTCTTTGAATATCAAGTTAAAGGTCACCTTCTCAGACGTACTTTTTTAAGCCATCTAATCTAAAGTTGTCCCAGGGTCACTCTGCCATATCTGACCATTACAGTCTCTTATATATTCATTCATTCCTTTGTATACTTATTTGTTGTTGTTGTTAATTTGATCTGACTCTCAGGATAATACAAGGCCTAGGAAGTCAATGGTCTTTTTTCTCTTTTTGGTCTAGAACAGTCACAACTCAGATATCTGGATGAATCTTTGGGAGCAGTGAACATCAATAAATTTTTCAAAAACATCTAGAATATGAGTAAAGGAGAGAAAAAAAAAGAAGCATTTTGACTTTTGGATATAGATAATATAAATCTGGGCTCTAGCACTTGGAACCCTGAGACAGTGTGGGATAATTACTATGTTTTTGTGATTAAGCCTTTTCAACTATCAAATGGAGATCAACAAGCACAAACCTCAAACTGAAGAGCTGAAACATTATTTATTTTTTAGGGTTTTGAGAGGGATAAATTGGAGGATGCATGTAAAGGACCTAGCAAATTGAATGACAAGGAGGTTAGACCCTATCAATATTAGCTCTACTTTTATTTGAAGCAAAACTTATTGGTGTTGTTAGTGCACAGAACCAAAAAACTTACAAGAGAAACTGTATATTTCAATTTACTTGACAAGTAAACATTATTAAGGATATGTCCACTTTACTTACCATTATAGAACCAGAATATCAGATACATAGTAAATGCTTTTTGCAAATGAATGAATGAATGTGTGAATGAACAGGTGAATAGTGTAATAGTGTGATAATGTAATAGAATGGAAAGAAGGTCTGTAATCCAAACCAAATTAATGTGTTCATTCAACTTATTTCACTTAGCATAATCTCCTCTGGTGTGAAATAAGTCAAACAGAGAGTCAATTATCATATAGTTTCATTTATTTGTGGAACATAAGGAATAGCTTGGGGGACATTAGGAGAAGGAAGGGGAAAATGAAGGAGGAGAAATTGGAGTGGGATCCAAACCATGAGATACTATGAACTCCGGGAGAGTTTTAGAAGGGAGTGGGGTAGGGAGATGGGTAAGCCCAGGGATGGGTATTAAGGAGGGCCTGGACTGCATGGAGCACTAGGTGTTACACGCAAACAATGAATCATGAAACAGTATATCAAAAGCTAATGATGTACTGTATGGTGACTAACATAACAAAATAAAAAAATGTATTCACTCAAAAAATTTTCTATTGAGCTCTAACTGTATGCTGATCATTGTTTTAGGTAATGGGGGTAGCAATAAGCAAAAAAAAAAAGTCTTCACAAAGCTCATATTGAGGAAAATAATTGAAGAAAAGAAGATAGGGTGTGTTGGAGTGTTGTGATTTTATTCATATTTATTTATTTATTATTTATTTATTTATTTATTTATTTATTTATTTATTTATCTATTTGAGAGAGAGAGGAAGAGAGAGAGCACATCAGCAAAGGGGCAGAGAAAAAGACTCCCTGCTGAGCACAGAGCCAGATGCCTGGCATGATCCAAGGACCCTGAGATCTTGACCTGAGCCAAAATCAAGAGTTGGACACTCAATTGACTGAGCCACCCAGGCACTCCTGGATGGTTGTGGTTTTAGGATAGTCATGGAAGGCATCATTGAGAAGGTAACGTTTAAATATAGAGTTGTAGAAAGTGAAGGAGTCAGCTGGGCAAGTATCTGGAGTGCAGTGCTCCTGCTAGAGATGAAGTATAAGCAAAGGCCTGTAAACAGGTAAGGTCCTCTTTAGCTGGGGTCAGGAGACAGGTAAGACCATGGTAGTGAATGAGGACAGAGAAGTAAATGTGGGCAGAAAGGGTAAAAGCTCCAGGGCCATCATAAGAACTCTGGCTTCCACTGTTGGCAAGAAGCAAACCAGTGGGGTGGGTGACTAGTGGAATACTGGAATCAGACCACCTTTAGCAGGACCACTCCAATTGCTCTGATGAAAATCAACCAAGGGGGTGACAGGGTGGGAACAGAGACATGAGTTAGGAAATTAGGAAGTTAAAAAGATCTGGACCAGGATGGGAGCAAGAAGTGGTAAGATTCAAAATTTGCTGGCAGATAGTATGTGGTTACGAAAGGTAAGACCAAGAAGACACCAGGGTGAAAATGTACATTTGATTTTGTATCCATCTTCATGAGCTCTAATTTGGTGGTGAGCTGATATTCACTTCTCCTCTCAAAGACTTATCTTTGGATTTTGGTTGCTATAAAATTTTGTGAACCTAATTCTTCAGTAGAGAATCTGAATGAATATGACATGACTCCAAGTGATCTTGGTCTAGCATGCCTGGACAGGATAGTGGTATTTATCAAAGTTTATTCCTTGTAACATCTTCCCTATGAAATTTTAATGAATGTTATGAGAAAAAAAGCCAAATAAGTTTAGTAAGGACAAAGATAAATAATGCCTTTGCTATCAGATTGATCAGAGCCTCTAATACATTACAACACATTGTGCATCTTCAAGGTCACACTATTATCAGTGTTAAGGGCTAAATTATGTTTTCCCTCCCATTCCCCCCAAATCCATATGTTTGAAGTCCTAATCTCCAGTCCCTCAGAATGAACTGTATTTGGAGACAGCCTCCTTACAGAAGCAATTAAATTAAAATGAGATAATATGGATGAGTCCTAATCCAATCTGACTGATGTCCTTATAAGAAGAGTAGATTAGGAAACAGATGCACAGAAGGAAGACGATGTGAGGACACAGGGAGAAGATGGCCATCAACAAGCCATGGAGAGAGGTTGCAGAAGAAACCAATACTCTGGCATCCTGATCTCCAGTTTCTAACCTCCAGAACTGTGAGAACATAAATGTCTCATGTTCAAACCGCCCAGCCTCTGCTATTTGGTTATGACAGCCTTAGAAAACTGATACACAGAATATCCGTTCCTTTTATAGAATTTCCCTAAGGTTGTACAAGGCTCTTTAGAACTAGTAGAGCTCAGGTCCACTCAGGAAGTATCTGGGACAACAGGCAGGTGAATGATTAGGAAGAAAGTCCCTGAGAAAATATCAGAAGCGACTGTCCAATCATTTAAGGTAAAATAATCAGACAAACAAGAAACTTCAAGAAGCAGAAAATGAAAGCAAATTAAGAGGTGGGATAAAATCATATAAAATGTACACAATGTGTCTTTTTTACTTAATTTAGGGACAAGAAATATGGTGAGAATTTCTAACTAAGTTAAGGAGCAACCCAGCTGAGGATGCACAGTGAATTCTGATAACCAGAGATGATGCTAAGCTGTAACTCAACCTGTGGATTTCACTCAGTACTTAGCTGCTGAGATTATGATGAAGGCTGATTGGAATTTGGGGGGAAAAAAAGGAAATTACAAAATCTATTTTCATTTGGAAACCCAGCACTTAATGTACTTATGATACACTCTGCCCTTTCCATTCCATTTTATTTTATCTTGAGATAGAACTTCTAACAAAGTTCTGAAAAGGTATGCATGCACATATGTGTGTAGAGGGTGATGAGTAATATGACATCAAAATCTATGTCCCATAGAAATATTGGTAGGAGAATTTGCAGAAAGGAGCACCAATATGCATGTTACTTGGGGAAAATATATATGTAAACAAATTTTCTGTCATTTCTGCTCTCCAACTCAGTTGATTCATTACTTTTTAAGGGTTTCCCGTAATTTACCAAGGGAAGGAATTAAACACTCTTCCTGAAGTGCATGGAACTCAGAGATAGTTATTTTTTTCCCTGTAGATTTGTCCTCAACACCTCATGAGGGGTTACAAAAAGAAATTTCATGTCTTATCCCTGCACTTACAGATGGTATTGTTAATGACCAGACTAATCACAGAATGGATCATAAGAAAGAAATGGATACAGAACTTGTAGGTGGGTTCCAGGAAGAACTAGATATTTAAAATTAAGTGAACTAAGTTCTTTCAAAGCAAACTTGAACATGGAGAGATAGTAGCTGAAAGAACATAGCTCACTAGTTAGCTAATTTTAATATGATGTTAATTTGGGGGACCCTTTCCTCTGAGAATACATAAGCTAGCTATTCATAGATATTGATGTTAAAAAATCTTGAGTTGATGCCCCATACATTAAATGCTTATGATACAAATCCTACTGCTTTTTCTTATTCTTAATCCAGAAGCCTAAAACTAGTGTTAATCTCTCCCTTTCTCACTCATCTGTATGATTTACAGTTGATACATTCTCGAGCATTCTATATATAGTCTTCTACAGCATTCATTTTGACCTTAGTATAATAAATGAAGTAACTTTGAAACCTCAGGGAGCTTCAGAAATAAACTCTCTTTTATAAAAGAGGGTATTAGGACTTTCCATGAAGTGTTCTTATAAATTTGGAGGAAACGTAAAATAAAACCATGATAGTGTAAAAAATAAAGTGCCTCCTATTTTTTTTAATTTTTAATTTTTTTAAATTAACATATAATGTATTAATAGCCCCAGGGGTACAGGTCTGTGAATCACCAGGTTTACACACTTCATAGCACATACCTTCCCCAATCCCTCATAGCACCGCCCTCTCCCTCCCTCCCCCCCCCCACCCCGGCAACCCTCAGTTTGTTTTGTGAGATTAAGAGTCTCTTATGGTTTGTCTCCCTCCCAATCCCATCCTGTTTCATTTATTCTTTTCCTACCTCCCAAAGCCCCCACATTGCCTCTCAACTTCCTCATATCGGGGAGATCATATGATGGTTGTCTTTCTCTGATTTACTTATTTCGCTAAGCATAATACACTCTAGTTCCATCCATGTCATTACAAATGGCAAGATTTCATTTCTTTTGATGGCTGTATAGTATTCCATTCTTTATCCATTCATCTGTTGATCAACATCTAGGTTCTTTCCATAGTTTGGCTATTGTGGATATTGCTGCTATAAACATTCGGGTGCATGTGCCCTTTCGGATCACTGCATTTGTATCTTTATGGTAAATACCCAGTAGTGCAATTGCTGGGTCATAGGGTAGCTTTATTTTCAACTTTTTGAGGGACCTCCATGCTGTTTTCCAAAGTGTTTGCACCAGCTTGCATTCCCACCAACAGTGTAGAAGGGTTCCCCTTTCTCCGCATCCTCTCCAGCATCTGTCATTTCCTGACCTGTTAATTTTAGTCGTTCTAACTGGTGTGAGGTGGTATCTCATTGTGGTTTTAATTTGTATTTCCCTAGTGTTGAGTGATGTGGAGCACTTTTTCATGTGTCTGTTGGCCATCTGGATGACTTCCTTGCAGAAATGTCTGTTCATATTCTCTGGCCATTTCATGATTGGATTATTTGTTCTTTAGGTGTTGAGTTTGACAAGTTCTTTATAGATTTTGGATACTAGCCCTTTTATCTGATATGTCATTTGCAAATATCTTCTCCCATTCTGTCAGTTGTCTTTTGGTTTTGTTACCTGTTTCCTTTGCTGTGAAAAATCTTTTGATCTTGATGAAGTCCCAATAGTTCATTTTTGCCTTTGCTTCCTTTGACTTTGAGATGTTCCTAGGAAGAAGTTGCTGTGGGTGAGGTCGAAAAGGTTGATACCTGTGTTCTCCTCAAGGGTTTTGATGAATTTCCTTCTCACATTGAGGTCCTTCATCCATTTTGAGTCTATTTGTGTGTGTGTTGTAAGGAAATGGTCCAGTTTCATTTTTCTGCATGTGGCTGTCCAATTTTCCCAACACCAATTGTTGAAGAGACTGTCTTTTTTCCATTGAATATTCTTTCCAACTTTGTCGAAGTTGACCATAGAGTTGAGGGTCTATTTCTGGGCTCTCTATTCTGTTCCATTGATATATGATCTATGTGTCTGTTTTTATGCCAGAACCATACTGTCTTGATGATGACAGCTTTGTAATAGAGCTTGAAGTCTGGAATTGTGATGCCATCAACTTTGGCTTTCTTTTCAATATTCCTCTGGCTATTTGAGTTCTTTTCTGGTTCCATATAAATTTTAGGATTGTTTGTTCCATTTCTTTGAAAAAAAAAATGGATGGGACTTTGATAGGGATTGCATTAGATGTGTAGATTGCTTTAGGAGGCATAGACATTTTCACAATATTTGTTCTTCCAATCCATGAGCGTGGAACATTTTTTTTTTTCATTTCTTTGTGTCTTCCTCAATTTCTTTCATGAGTACTTCATAGTTTTCTGAGTATAGATTCATTGCCTCTTTGGTTAGGTTTATTCCTAGGTATCCGATGGTTTTGAGTGTAAATTGGATTGTAAATGGGATTGTAAATGGGATTGTAAATGGGATTACTCCTTAGTTTCTTAAATTGTAAATGGGATTGACTCCTTAATTTCTCTTTCTTCTGTCTTATTGGAGTAGAGAAATGCAACTGATTTATGTACATTGATTTTATATCCTGAAACTTACTGAATCCCTGTACAATTTCTAGCAGATTTGGAGTGGAGTCTTTTGGGTTTTCCACATATAGTATCATATTATCTGCAAAGAATGATAGTTTGACTTCTTCTTTGCCAATTTGGATGCATTTAATTTCTTTTTGTTGTCTGATTGCTGAGGCTAGGACTTCTAGTATTATGTTGAATAGCAGTGGTGATAATGGACATCCCTATCGTGTTCCTGACCTTAGCGGAAAAGCTCTCAGTTTTCCCCATTGAGAATGCTATTTATGGTAGGTTTTTCATAGATGGCTTTGATGATATTGAGGTATGTACCCTCTATCCCTACACTTTGCAGAGTTTTGATCAGGAAGGGATGCTGTACTTTGTCAAATGCTTTTTCAGCATCTATTGAGAGTATCATATGGTTCTTGTTCTTTCTTTTATTAATGTGTTGTATCACATTGATTGATTTGTGGATGTTGAACCAACCTTGCAGCCCTGGAATAAATCCCACTTGGTCGTGGTGAATAATCATTTTAATGTACTGTTGGAGCCTACTGGCTAGTACTTTGGTGAGAATTTTCACATCTGTGTTCATCAAGACCAATGTCTGTAATTCTCTTTTTTGAGATCCTTCTCTTTCAGATCCTTGTCTGGTTTGGGGATCAAGGTGATGCTGGCCTCATAAAATGAGTTTGGAAGTTTTCCTTCTATTTCTATTTTTTGGAACAGTTTCAGGAGAATAGGAATTAATTCTTCTTTAAATGTTTGTAGAATTCCCCTGGGAAGCCGTCTGGTCCTGGGCTCTTTGTTGGGAGATTTTTGACGACTGCTTCAATCTTCTTATTGGTTATGGGTCTGTTCAGGTTTTCTATTTCTTCCTGGTTCAGTTGTGGTGGGTTATATGTCTCTAGGAATGCATCCATTTCTTCCAGATTGTCAAATTTGCTGGCGTATAGTTGCTCATAATATGTTCTTATAATTGTTTGTATTTCTTTGGTGTTGGTTTTGATTTCTCCTCTTTCATTCATGATTTTATTTATTTGGGTCCTTTCTCTTTTCTTTTTGACAAGTCTGGCCAGGGGTTTATCAATCTTATTAATTCTTTCAAAGAAACAGCTCCTAGTTTCATTGATTTGTTCTATTGTTGTTGTTGTTTTGGGGTTCTATTTCATTATTTTCTGCTCTGATCTTTATTATTTCTCTTCTCCTGCTGGGTTTAGGCTTTCTTTCTTGTTCTTTATCTCCTTTAAGTGTAGGGTTAGGTTGTGTATTTGAGACCTTTCTTGTTTCTTGAGAAAGGCTTGTATTGCTATATATTTTCCTCTCAGGACTGCCTTTGCAGTGTCCCACAGATTTTGAACCATTGTGTTTTCATTATCCTTTGTTTCCATGAATTTATTCAATTCTTGTTTAATTTCCTGGTTGACCCATTCTTCGAAGGATGCAGTTTAGTCTCCATGTATTTGGGTTCTTTCCAAATTTCCTCTTGTGATTGAGTTCTAGCTTCAGAGCATTGTGGTCTGAAAATATGCAGGGAATGATCCCAATCTCTTGATACCGGTAGAGACCTTATTTATGACCCAGGATTTGGTCTATTCTGGAGAATGTTCCATGTGCACTTGAGAAGAATGTGTATTCTGTTGCTTTGGGATGGAATGTTCTGAATATATAAGTGAAATCCATCTGGTCCAGTTTGTCATTTAAGGCCTTTATTTCCTTGATCTTTTGCTTGGATGATCTGTCCATTTCAGTGAGGGGAGTGTTAAAGTCACCTACTATTATTGTATTATTGCCAATATGTTTCTTTCATCTTGCTATTAATTGGTTTATATAGTTGGCTGCTCTCATGTTAAGGGCATAGATATTTAAAATTGTTAGATCTTCTTGTTGGACAGACTCTTTGAGTATGATATAGTGTCCTTCCTCATCTCTTATTATAGTCTTTGGCTTAAAATTTAATTGGTCTGATATAAGGATTGCCACCCTAGCTTTCTTTTGATGTCCATAGCATGGTAAATTGTTTTCCACCCCCTCACTTTAAATCTGGAGGTATCTTTAGGTCTAAAATGAGTTTCTTGTAGACAGCATACTGAGGTTTGTTTTTTGTTTTTGTTTTTGTTTTTTTTTTTATCCATTCTGATACCGTGTGTATTTTTATTCAGGCATTTAGGCCATTTACATTCAGGGTAACTATTGAGAGATATGAATTTAGTGCCATTGTACTGCCTGTAAGGTGACTATCACTGTATATTGTCTCTGTTCCTTTCTGGTCTGCTACTTTTAGGCTTTCTCTTTGCTTAGAGAACCCTTTGCAATATTTCCTGTAGAGCTGGTTTGGTGTTTACAGATTTTTTTAGTTTTTGTTTGTACTGGAAGCTTTTTATCTCTCCTTCTATTTTCAATGATAGCCTAGCTGAATATAGTTTTCTTAGCTGCATGTTTTTCTGGTTTACTGCTCTGAATATATCATGCCAATTCTTTCTGGCCCACCAGGTCTCTGTGGATAAGTCTTCTGCCAATCTAATATTTTTGCCATTGTATGTTACAGACTTCTTGTCCTGGGATGCTTTCACATTTTCTCTTTGTCACTAAGACCTGTAAACTTTACTACTAGATGACGGGGTGTGGACCTATTCTTATTGATTTTGAGGGGGGTTCTCTGCATCTTCTGGATTTTGATGCTTGTTCCCTTTGCCATATTAGGGAAATTGTCTACAATAGTTCTCTCCAATATACCTTCTGCTCCCCTCTCTCTTTCTTCTTCTTCTGGAATTTCTATTCTAATGTTGTTTCATCTTATGGTATCATTTATCTCTCGAATTTTCCCCTCATGTCCAGTAGTTGTTTCTCTTTTGCTCAGCTTCTTTATTCCCTGTTATTTGGTCTTCCATATCACTAATTCTCTCTTCTGCCTCATTTATCCTAGCAGTAAGAGCCTCCATTTTTTATTGCACCTCACTAATAGCTTTTTTTTTTCAACTTGGTTAGATTTTAGTTATTTTATTTCTCCAGAAAGGGCATTTATTTCTCCAAACAGTGTTTCTCTAATATCTTCCATGCTTTTTTTTGAGCCTGGCTAGCCCCTTGAGAATTCTCATCCTGAACTCTAGATCTGACACATTGCCAATATCTGTATTGATTAGGTTCCTAGCTTTTGGTACTGCCTCTTGTTCTTTTTTGTGGTGAGTTTTTCTCCCTTGTCATTTTATCCAGATAAGAATATATGAAGGAGTGAATAAAATACTAAAAGGGTGGCAAAGACTCCAGGAAAATGTGCTTTAACCCAGTTAGAAGAGATCCCAAATTGTGAGGGAAAGAAAGGGGGTAAAAGGAAGTTCAGGAAAAAAAAATAAAAAATATAAAAAGGAATATATATGTGTATGTGTGTGTATATATATGTATATATATATATGGCTGGTGAATAGAACAGAGTCACTCACTTAATTTTGGGAGTATTTTGGTCTCTTGGAAGAAATTACCTCCCCAAATTTTAAAGAATAAAATACACACACACACACACACACACACACAAAATAAGGGTAAACACGATGAAGGGATGGAATAAGACTATAAAGATGAAATTTTCTTTAAAAAAAAATTCCTAAAAAAGGAGTTGATAAGATAAGTTGGTTGGGAGAATAAAGAAAAAGAAAGTGGAGGAAATTTGCTCATGCTGGAGACTAGAACAAAGCCCTGTGCTAGATTTAGGATATATTTTGATCTATTCAAAGAAGTTTTATCCCAAATTTCTTTAGAAGAAAAAAACCCTATTGCATACAAAAAATAAAGTAGGTACAATGAAGGATAAAATAGGACTACAATAATTAAGGTTCAAAAAAAGATTTTTTTAATGAAAGGTATTGTTAAGATAAACTAGTTAAAAAACGTTAAAAGAGTAAAATTTAAAAAAAAATTAGCATAAGAAAAAAATAAAATTAAAAAAATAATTAACTTTTCAAGACTAAAGAATCATGGGGAGAAAGCCATGAATTCCATGCTTTGCTTTCTCCTCCTCTGTCATTCCACTGTTCTCCCTGGTAAGTGAACTTGGTCTTGGTTGGATTTCTTGCTGATCCTCTGGGGGAGGGGTCTGTTGTAGTGATTCTCAAGTGTCCTTGCCCAAGGTGGAATTGCACTGCCCTTACCAGGGGTCGGGCTAAGTAATCTGCTTGGGTTCACTTTCAGGGGTTTTTGTTCCCTGAACACTTTCTGCAGAGTTCTGGAGGACAGGAATGAAAGTGGTGTCCTCCCAATCTCTGGCCTGGAGGACCCAAGAGCTTGGGGCCCCACTCCTCAGTGTGCCCTTGGAGAAAAGCACTCAATCATTCCCATCTCCCTGACCTCCAGCTGTGCTCTGAGCTGTGATCAAGCTCTCTGTCTCTGGCACACAGCCCCACCTGGAGTCTCCAAATCCAGAAGATCCCTGTGCTCTTCCAGGGGGTTATCCCCGGATCTTGTGGGGTCTCTGCTCACAGAGCAGTTGTTTGTGCCACGGATCACAGTTTAAGGTAACCCCAAGTTGAGAGCTCACTCCTTGGCTCTGTCTCTGTAGCTGGCTTCCCTGTTCTAATACCCGTGAGCTCTGTGACACTCAGACACCCCTGATCCTTCTGTGACCCCAAAGGACCTGAGACCACACTGTCCCCGAGTGGGCCTCACCTCGGCTTAGCCTCTGGAGCGATGTCCCTCAGTGGAGCAGACTTTTAAAAGTTCTGATTTTGTGCTCCTTTGCTCTGCCACTTTCAAGAAGCCGGCCCCTCCCCCCACAGTCTATCTTCCCATTGCTTTGGATTCACTTCTCCACTGGTCCTACCTTTCAAGAAGTTGTCAATTTTCTGTTTCTAGAATTTCTGCTCTTCTTCTCTTCAATCTCCTGTTGGAATTGTAGGTGTTTGGTATGGTTTGATAAACTATCTAGCTGATCTCCTGCTACCTGAGGTCATCTCAGCCTGCTACTTCTTTGCCATCTTGACTCCTCCCCACCCAGTGCCTCCTATTTTTGATACTGATAACATTATCATCAAAACTCATTATAATTTTACTATAATAATACAGGGGTGCCTGGGTGGCTCAGTCAGTTACATGTCCTACCCTTGATTTTGGTTTAGGTAATAATCTCAGGGTTGTGAGATGGAGACCCACGTCAGGCTCCATGCTCAGTGGAGAGGCTGCTTGAGATTCTCTGGCTCCCCCTCCCTCTGCCCCTCCCTTTCAGTGCACATTCTCTTAAAAAATATATATATTTTAAAAAATATATATATATATATAATATATTACATATATAATATATATATATGTGTGTGTGTGTATACACACACACATGTATATATAAAATTATAATTCATGTTTCTCATTTTACAGATGAGTAAATTGAGATTTGGCCAGTGGAGTTGGAGAGACTTGGGTTGGATAGTGCCACCTACTAGCTCCATGGATATTATGAAAGGCATTTTTATTTCTCCGACTTGCTTTAGAGGAAACCTCAGTTTTTTCCTCTCTATTTTATAGGATACTTTTGAAGTTTAAATGATGTAACAAATATAAAATAACATTAAATATTGGGCATATTTTAGAAAATAAATGCTAAAAAAGTAAAAAATAAAAAATAAAAAAATAAATACATAAATAAAACCCTGTAATATTAAATAAGTAAAATATTTAAGGAATATGAAAAACATCCCTTTGGCATCTTGGTGACTCTAAGGAGTAGGAGTATAAAGTGAGACAGTTCATTCTAATGTTCTGAGCTTTAATGACACTAGGGAAAATCTGAAACTTTCACATACATGGAATAAGGACCTAGCAACTGGGAGAAAGGGCCAAGTCTCCTTAGGAGGAGATTGAAGCCAAAGGTGCAACCTTCCCTTGACCACCTTGAATGGCCACTGGAAGTACATTTTCATGATAACTCTGGAGAGTAGGAGAATGGTGAAGAATATAATAATCAATATTTATTTATTTTTAAAAGACAGCTTTTATGATGTGAAGTAGAAAGTTCTTGCACTTATGCTATAGTTTAATATGACTGGTATTTCTTTCATGTGAGAAACATGGCTACTTCATAGTGCAGAGCTTGGGAATTCCCAAGGCATTAACGTGGCCCTGGTGAGATGGAGCTCACTGTAGAGTAAGTATAAGAATTTCCTGCTTTAAGATAAAAGGCAACAGACTGTCTTGATTTCATGTTGATTCCCTGACTAGAATCAGCAGAAACAAACAAAATTATTAAAATTGACCCTAGTCTGCTTTTGTCCTACATTCCTCAGCAGAAGGAAACTGAGAGAAAGAAGAGTCACACTCTGGTGCCTGGGCAGCTCAGTTGGTTAAACATCTGCCTTTAGCACAGGTCGTGATCCCAGGGTCCTGGAATTGAGTTCTGCATCAGGCTCCCTGCTCAGCAGGGAGTCTATTTCTCCCTCTGTCTTTACCCCTGCCCCCTGCTTGTGATCTCTTTCTCATTCTCTCTCTCTCAGATAAATAAACAAAATCTTAAAAAAAAAAAAAAAAAAAAAAGAGTCACACTCCGTTTATGGAGTCTACTAAGAGCTATTAACCTGTATGGAAGTTAGGGTTGCTGCTGACAGTGCAAAGCATTGCACAACTTCTGGGAGAAATCAATCATGTTGTCACCATTTATAACGTGTGCAGTTATAATGCATGTTTTAAGTAGATTGGAATCAAATGACTTGAGGAATAAATTCTTTTGTCTAATTGGCACAAAGTTGCCATACTGGCTGCTAGGAAGCCTGGGTGGGGAGAAGACCCTTGCCAAAGCCAGTGAAAGGAGCACACATTAGAAAGAAAAGAGCAAGACCTTTGGAGGTGTGTTCCTATACAGCATGAGGGCATGCCCAGAGATGGTGTTACTTGTACAGGTATCTCTGAGTAGAAAGATATTGCATGTATTTGTAAAATCAGGATATGTAGCCAGTAAGTAAATCAAACATTTTGTCAACAGAAATTTGATGGAGAGGGAGAAATAGTTTCAGAATGTCAAGTCAGATGGGTGAGTACAAAGTGGAGCATTTATTGTTGGTATCAGAGAGGTTGGAAGCAAGATGGAATGTAGGGTGGGGAGGATTGATTAATACCTTATGTGGAAAATGACGGTTTGTGTAGAACCTGTCCTTTTATATGACCTGAGATAACGTCTTTCCACTTAAAGGAGAAAGAACAGATCTATATATGTACTAAGGGGACATGGGGAGTCCAGAGTTATTAGAGGCATGGAATTCTCAAAGGATTTTGTGTAGAGACCCAAGACAAATGTCATGATTATTGGATAAAGTGTTAATTTTACCCCTGTGTTAGGTCACTAAGAGTTACATTAAGTTTTTATTTCTTGTTATAAGATCTTCACACGAGATATCACATCCATTTTTCATTTGTCACTGTCTTGGCTCTTGTCTTAATGGAGTTCCTTTCCATGATCAATTTCTCCTTTTCTGACTTCTTCAAATGCTTGAGAAGACACAAAACAAGACTTCAAATTAAACAGGGTAAATTCAACAATTGAATCACATTCTAGAAGCTGTGGTAAATGGAGGCAGAGAAACATACACGCCATGTTGCGGGAGAACATGACAGGAGAGAGCATCAGCCAAGCAATGCCAACATGATGTTGGATGGATTAGTGGGAGTTGTCATGGTAGATCAGGGAAAATGGAACTCTAACGCAGTGCAATTGAGCTGAGGGGAGAAGCAAGGAGAAAACCATGAAGAAACAAGTTGAAGTGGGATAATTTTCACAAAATAGAGTCACAAGGTATCTTTCATGTTGGAATTTTTGGTGGGAATATATAAGACTACTATTTACAAGACTATATAAGGAGCACTTAGCTTCCCATGTACACCTTGCTGGTAAGCACAACCAGGCAACTGTCAGAGAGAAGAAAGGTTTTCTCTTTGGAGATGGTAATGTCAGAGATAGCCCAAGGCAGAAGTGTGGTACCTTCTGGAAATAAGAGTGTTATGGGAAAGTCAGCAGGAAAGAAATAGTATGCTTAGACTTTGCCTTTGCTCATCTGAGAGGACAATGGCAGACAGGCTTCTATCACCCTGACAGGAGCTGAAAGGATGCTTGGTTGAAGAAATAGACCAACAGAAGACAGAATTCCTATAGAAGCCATTGCCTGGAGGTCCAGCAATGAAATGGCTGTGGTTTGCATGGTCTACTGGCAGCAGAGCCTTCCTGGCAACAGTTGGCACAGACACATAGGGTTCTCCATCAGCTTTCTAGTCTCAACCTTAAACATGACTAAGGGCCAGCAGCATTTGAGGGCAGCTTCTAAAGGGATGATACCACAATTTTATTTATTTATTTATTTGACAGAGATCACAAGTAAGCAGAGAGGCAGGCAGAGAGAGAAGAGGAAGCAGGCTCCCCATGGAGCAGAGAGCCCTATGTGAGGCTAAATCCCAGGACCCTGGGATCATGACCCGAGCCGAAAGCAGAGGCTTTAACCCACTGAGCCACCGAGGCACCCTGATACCACAATTTTTCAAAAATACAATTTTCAAAAGAGGAATTTGATCAAAGAAGAAACATGCAAGAACCAGAAAAAAATCTATGTTAGATCCTTAGATATATAAAATAAGATGTTGCATATGGAACAAGATCAGGAAACTAGAAAATATGAACATGCAGGGAAAAACTTCTACAGGAAATTGAAATATTATGACAGCAGTAGTAATAATAATAATAATAATAATAATAGTAACAATAGAAGCAATGAAATGGTTAGAAAATAAGGTTAAAGAAATTTCCCAAAGGCAAAACAAAGAGATAATTAGATGACAAACTTAAAAAAAAAATAGAAATTTAGAAGATCACAGGAGGTTCAAAAGTTGATTAAATTCTAGAAAGAGGAAGCAGACAAAAAAGGAGGATATGTTTTAAGCAGAAAATACTTAACTTATTAAAATTAGAGTGTGTGTTTTAATACTAAAGAGCTTACCATCATTAATATAAATTTCTAGACCCAAGATGGAGCCTCTCCTGCACCAGATACCATGTCAACAAACTGAAATTCAGGCAATTTTCCTGTCCTTGTAAATGCTTTGCCTGGCCATGAAGAAGGACATCTGGTCAGCCAATATCCAGACACCAAGCCAATGCTCAGTTTCTTACCCCAAACACGGCTGACCATGTGATCCCAGCTAATCAGATATTTTCTAATTTTTTTCTTCTTTGCTCTTTATTCTTTATCTAATAAAGTATATTATTCTGCACCATTTTGCAGTTCTCCAAATCAAGACATTCTGGGCTGGTGAACACATGGAGGTCCTAGAGGGTAACACCCACAGGGAGGGTGTGGAAGTTTTGTACCCTTTTCTACAAACTTTGTTATGTGCATCTCTTCCATCTGGTTCTTCCCAAATTGTATCCCTTTAGGATAAAACTGCAATCAAGAAGTAAACAGTTTCCCTGTGTTCTGTGAGCCATTCTCAGAATGTACTGAAGCTGAGAAGAGACCATGAAAACCTCTGATTCATAGTCAAGTGGGGTTAGAAGTACAGAAGACCACCTGGACTTGGAATTGTTTCTGAAGTTGGGAAAGGGAAATTTGTGGGACTGAGCCCTTAACCTATGGGATCTGGTGACAGGATGCTAACCCCAGGTGGATAGCCTCAGGACAGAGTGACATTGTAAGACATCCAGATGGTGTGCAGGAAACTGAAGAATTTCTTGGTATGGAACACCAAGACCTCTGGTGTTAGAAGGAAAGTGCTGTGAACAGGGCAGCATACACACAGAGTTTTTTCTTTTCATATCATGTTGGGTATTTAATTCATAGTTCAGATTTAATCAATAACACCACACCACACACACACACACACACACACACACACACACACAAAGAAAGAAAGAACACAGTTTTTAAGCCCTGGAAAAGTAAGCTGAGTATAAGAGGAAGTGCAACCAAAGCACTACACAGAACAATTATTGTTAAAATTTTCATATGCAAAATAGTATAAATGCTGGATAGTGGCTTCTCCAAAATAGCTGCCAGAACTGTATTGGGTGGATGAAGGTGGAAGAGGTGGTGGAAGTTTATGTTTGGAGTTGAGATGGCCATAACATTCTGTCTCTCGTGGTAGAATATTGATAGATAATATCAAAAGCTAAAAATCAAATCAGAGATAGCTTGTTCTGTTAAAACATATGTCTCTTACAGGAATTGGTTTATTCGTATTTTCTGTGCATAGGTATGGTGCATGGGTGATTTCTTCTAGAAGCTATTCTGAAGCTATCAAAGGCAAACACTTTCAAAATTTAAGAGGAAAACATTAGCATCATATGAAAACTTTAAGAAAAATAAAGTTGGCAAGTCTTACAGAAATACTTTCTTTTGGAGCAAATAGTGACATTTTAGTGGCTTTCAGAATCATTGGGAACACTGAGGAGGTATTGATGAAGAGGCTGCAAAGACATCCCTCTGTGTTAGGAAAAGGAAAGATTGAGTATGACATCTACAGCTTGTGAAAGATTTTTAATTTTGATCAAACTGGTCACTTCTAGAAGTAGATGCCCTGGAGCATTGACATTTTGGTGGAGAGTGTATGAGCCCTGGAGTATGAGGCTGCTTAGGATCTGGGCATTCCATGCTGGGTGCAAATGTCACCAGAAATTTAGCTCTGTGACATTTTTTATTAGGCTTGTTATTGTTTTAGTTGATGTTGCACATTTCAACATCCACAGTTTTGAGTGGTCTGCTCTTAATCCTAGTTTTCTCATAAATCTGCTATTTTTAGGCTTTTTGGTAATACATTTGACATTAGAGCAGAAATGGCTGTGCTTAGAAATATGGAATAAATGCCAGAAGCAGCAGCTAAAACCAGATGACATTATTGCCTTCAGAGAGCAGTAGTTGAGGGAAGGGAAGTTTGTAGACATGGGCATTCTCTTTTCTTTATAAGCCTACTCTGTAGAACATTGATAAAAATAACCTTTAAGCACATTAATAATTTCTGATAAAAAGATTTAAGCAGTTATATGTCTAAGCAATGTAACAAATGAGTTATATGTTGAGCAGGTTATATGTCTAGCCATATAATAGATTAGATAAACTTATATCCTTTTATTACACACCACTCAGAAATGTTGAATACATCATAAGAAGCAGCCTTTGAACACATAGTTGAGTGCTTAAGAAAGTAAACCAGGGACTAAAAATAGATAAGGAATTAAAAACTAGGGTGGCAGGCATGAGCTTCCAGGGGAGTTAATTTGAAGAGTTGACTAGGGGTTTCAGTAAGGGGAGATCTTGAGACTGAGAGCTACATATAACACCAAGATCCCCAACTTACAACTGGCTCCCTTCACAAATAAATGATATTTTAAGTGATATATGGTCTTCCCTCACATAAGACGTTGACTAAAAAAAAAAAAAAAAAAAAAAAAAAAAAAAAAAAAAAAAAAAGAGAAGGCCTGTTTGTCTTTCCTGGACACTACAAGGGAAAAATAACTCTCTCCTGCATTTTGTTACCACAACTTTTATGTAAGTTTGAAGATTACATTCTTACTATCCTCTAAGCTAATAAATTAAACTAAAATGAACTACTGTTATGCCAAGGTGATTGGTAAAAGCCATCACAAACCACAGCCTTAACTAGGCCACTCAAAAGATTCACATATAAAATTCAGCTGAACATGAGCTTGCAAACCAAAATTACAAAATCCACAAAGGAAATAATCTAATATTTAGTCATTCAACACATATATATCAATATCAGTGGTATGCCAGATACTGATATGGGCATTGGGAAAACACCAAAGAAGAAAAACAAATGCTCCCAAAGAAATTTGCATGCAAGTAAAGAGTCAATTATAGTAGTCTCCAACAAGGTTGGTTAAAGAAATAAAATAATAAACTTAACCTCCAATAAAATGTGTATAAAATGATAATGTAAAAGAAGAGAAAGAAGAAAAATTTGGTTGCATGTGGATATATATGTGTGTATATATTTGCATGTGTGTGTATATGCTGAATTCTGTATACACACTCATGTACACACACACACACACACACACACACACACACATACCAGAGAATAGTAAAATATGCAAAATTTCTTAAAATCTTTTTTCTGTACCAGGTCAAAAAGTCATGGTTAATAATTATAACATTTTTCTTCCATTACCCATTCTGAATTTTTCTTCACCTCAGCCAGGACCAGAGTTGGTCAGCAGATTTATCTTGTAGAGTGATCCAAGCCTTTATTCCTCAAGTATCTGAATTCTCACTGGCCCTGTCTCGTTTGGGTTGCTGTGCTTTCCAGCTAATTTTGGCTGTATATGGAAGTAGGATGAAGAGCCCCTGGGAATGCTCACAAGGTTTTAGAGGTAGACCTCTCTCCCCCTAATTCTCCTTGCTAACTGGGATCAGGCTTTCACTCCAGTGGGCAACCCCCAGCTTTTCCTCATGTCCCTCATTAGGCTATGGGTAGGGACCAGTGGAGATAATGTAGGCATACCAAGTGCCAGGTAGCTAGTGGAGTCGCTGAAAACATAAGTCCCTTCCCTTGAGTGTTCCTTCAAATGCTGCTCATTTGTTTTATTGAAGGTTATTGTTGGAGCCTTTCTGAAGAGGTGCCCAACAAATATCTCTCTTCCTTCCCTGAGTTCTGAACATTTGAGGAAAGTTTTGTTTTAATGGATACTTAATTATCACCTTCATTAATGGCTAAAGCCAAACTAACTGAAGTCCCTCTAAAGATGAGTCAATCTCTGACTGAGCTCCAGGATGTAGTGGCATATTTGCCCCCTCTAGTCCTTGCAGCTTAGAGGAGAAGTTGGCCCAGATAAGATAGGATCATGTGCTCCTGTGGACACCTGTCTTCTAAGAAGAAAGCCAGAGGTTGGAGCCAAACAGGCCACCTGATTCTTCCTAAATTCACCAATTAGGACACTTCAGTCCACCACCCAAATGGAGACTAAGGAGAGGAAAGGCTAGAGGCAAACATGATATTTGCTTAATGAGAAAACCCTTTACACCGACATCAGGAGGGGCAGCTTTCCACCCTAGCAATTATCAATGAATATTTGGGATGAGCCAGAACTGCTTACCCCTCTTGAGGTGTAGGAGTGAATGCATTATATCCAACTTGACAGTAAGACATAGTCTGTCTTCCTTCCTGAGAGGGGAGCCATAAGAAATCCCAAAGAAAGGTGAAGATGCCAAGTCTGGGGCCCACCAGAGTCTGGAATCCTACCAAAAAGGGAATTTTAGTGCCTTTCAGCTCTGTTTTATCCAAGGTCAGATGAATTGTCTGTTCAATACTATTTTCTGAAAACTTCATACATTATGCACACAGCATTCTGTTGGGATAAAGTCCAACTCTGGGGAGGATTAAAATAAAACATAGATTCAATTATATTTTTAGTCATTTGATAGGGGGGAAAAACATATATCATTTTATGTTGTCAATACCCAGAAAGAGTTTGGATACTTCATATGTTAAGAACAAAACAAACACAAATTTTCTGATGTTCTTTCTTTAAATCCCCAAATCCCTGTGCTTCTGCCAGGTGTCACGGTACTTTTTTAATTTCAGCAATGAATACACAATAGCACCATTCTTAGAAATCCTAGACCAAAGACAGAATTATCTCCCTAGTTATTTATTTCTACAAACCACCTCTCATTCTCAAATTTCCCCTCCCTTCCTCTCACCTCAGTGTTTCCTGTCCTGTCTTCCCAGGGTGCCCAGGTTGGAGAACCACCCTCTTTTCACACAGTCTGAGGCCTGTTTTTAGTGACAATTGTATTGCGTCCTCTGAAGGAGGTCATCTGTTCACCTTCGAGGATGTGAGTGTCTCATTACTTATCAAGATCTCAAAGTTGGCTCCTGTTACTGGATTAGAATCCACACCTTTTAATTCTTCTAACTTGAATACCCTTGGTGTCAGAATTTCCCCGGGGCTGGGAAAGTGATTTCTTTGGCCCCTCAGGAGATATTTGATCAGGGCCCTGATTTATAGACATTGTTCATCTTCTGTCCCTGTCAGCAGTTGACTCATTCCTCTTCAGCCCCACAATGTAAATAGACTGTAAACCACAGAATGTTGGCACTATTTCCCAATTAGTCACTGAATCCCAAATAACGCAGAGGGTAAAATAATGAAAGAGGGCGAGTCAAATTACTGAAAACTCTGCTAAATAGGTTCATTATTTGCAACTCAAATTAACTTTGCCACAGACCACTAATGCCAGGTTAGTTAGCAATGTAGAGATTCTCCTAGCTGGTCTCCACTTAGTTATTCGGACTGAGAAGAAATACAAGAGAAAAAGTAGAATAAACAAGAAATAGAAGATAATAGCAAACCATCCCTGCCCTTATTTATCATTATAAATGCAACTACGGCCTTTCTTCCCCAAACTGAGAGAACTGTGTTATGAAGGAACTAAATCATATTTTGTATCTCTAGAGCCAACAACCAAAGCTAAATTTTCAAGAATAGCATTAACTGGAGAAAGATCAAGTTGAGGGGGCCAGCGTTTTTTGGAAACCTATTATATATTAGTCATATTTAGGTGTCTTGTTCTGGATATCTTTTTTTTTATTATTATTATTTCTTTTCAGCGTAACAGAATTCATAGTTTTTGCACCACATCCAGTGCTCCATGCAATGCGTGCCCTCCTTAATACCCACCACCTGGGTCCCCCAACCTCCCACCCTCTGCCCCCTCAAAACCCTCAGGTTGTTTTTCAAAGTCCATAGTCTCTCATGGTTCACCTCTCCTTCCAATTTCCCTCAACTCCCATCTCCTATCCATCTCCCCATGTCCTCCATGTTATTTGTTATGCTCCACAAATAAGTGAAAACATATGATAATTGACTCTCTCTGCTTGACTTATTTCACTCACCATAATCTCTTCCAGTCCCGTCCATGTTGCTACAAAAGTTGGGTATTCATCCTTTCTGATGGAGGCATAATACTCCATACTGTATATGGACCACATCTTCCTTATCCATTCGTCTGTGGAAGGGCATCTTGGTTCTTTCCACAGTTTGGCGACAGTGGCCATTGCGGCTATAAACATTGGGGTACAGATGGCCCTTCTTTTCACCACATCTGTATCTTTGGGGTAAATACCCAGTAGTGCAATTGCAGGGTCATAGGGAAGCTTTATTTTTAACTTCTTGAGGAATCTCCAAGCTGTTCTCCAGAGTGGCTGCACCAACTTGCATTCCCACCAACAGTGGAAGAGGGTTCCCCTTTCTCCACATCCTCTCCAACACACGTTGTTTCCTGTCTTGCTAATTTTGGCCATTCTAACTGGTGTGAGGTGGTATCTCAATGTGGTTTTAATTTGAATCTCCCTAATGGCTAGTGATGATGAGCATTTTTTCATATGTCTGATAGCCATTTGTATGTCTTCATTGGAGAAGAGTCTGTTCATGTCTTCTACCCATTTTTGACATGATTAACTGTTTGTATGTGTTGAGTTTGAGAAGTTCTTTATAGATCCTGGATATCACCCTTTTGTCTGTATTGTCATTTGCAAATATCTTCTCCCATTCTGTGGGTTGCCTCTTTGTTTTGTTGACTGTTTCCTTTGCTGTGCAGAAGCTTTTGATCCTTTGATGAAATCCCAAAAGCTCAAAAATTTTGTGCTTTTGATGAAATCCCAAAAGTTCATTTTCACTTTTCTTTCCTTTCCCTTTGGAGACATATCTTGAAAGAAGTTGCTATGGCTGATATCAAAGAGGTTACTGCCTATGTTCTCCTCTAGGATTCTGATGGATTCCTGTCTCAGGTTGAGGTGTTTTATCCATTTTGAATTTATCTTTGTGTACGGTGTAAGAGAATGGTCAAGTTTCATTCTTCTACATATAGCTGTCCAATTTTCCCAGCACCATTTGTTGAAGAGACTGTCTTTTTTCCACTGTATTTTTTTCCTGCTTTGTCAAAGATTATTTGACCATAGAGTTGAGGTTCCATATCTGAGCTCTCTACTCTGTTCCACTGGTCTATGTGTCTGTTTTGATGCCAGTACCATGCTGTCTTGGTGATCACAGCTTTGTAGTAAAGCTTGAAATCAGGTAATGTGATGCCGCCAGTTTTATTTTTGTTTTTCAACATTTCCTTAGAAATTTGGGGTCTCTTCTGATTCCATACAAATTTTAGGATTCTTTGCTCCAACTCTTTGAAAAATACCGGTGGAATTTTGATCGGAATGGCATTAAAAGTATACATTGCTCTAGGCAGTATAGACATTTTAACAATGTTTATTCTTCCGATCCAAGAGCATGGAATGGTCTTCCATCTTTTTGTGTCTTCTTCAATTTCTTTCATGAGTGTTCTGTAGTTCCTCGAGTACAGATCCTTTACCTCTTTGGTTAGGTTTATTCCCAAGTATCTTATGGTTCTTGGTGCTACAGTAAATGGAATCGATTCTCTAATTTCCCTTTCTGTGTTTTCATTGTTAGTGTATAAGAAAGCCACTGAATTCTGTACATTGACTTTGTATCCTGCCACGTTACTGAATTGCTGTATGAGTTCTAGTAGTTTGGGGGTGGAGTCTTTTGGGTTTTCCATATAGAGTATCATGTCATCTGCAAAGAGAGAGAGTTTGACTTCTTCCTTGCAAATTTGGATACCTTTTTTTTCTCTTTGTTGTCTGATTACTGTTGGTAGGACTTCTAATACTATGTTGAACAAGAGTGGTGAGAGTGGGCATTCTTGTCATTTTCCTGATCTCAACGGGAAGGCTGTGAGCTTCTTCCCATTGAGGATGATGTTTGCTGTGGGTCTTTCATAGATAGATTTTATGAAGTTCAGGAATGTTCCCTCTATCCCTATACTTAGAAGCGTTTTCATCAAGAACAGATGCTGGATTTTGTCAAATGCTTTTTCTGCATCAGTTGAGAGGACCATGTGATTCTTCTCTCTTCTCTTATTGATTTGTTCTATCACATTGATTGATTTGTGAATTTTGAACCATCCTTGTAAGCCAGGGATGAATCCCACCTGGTCATGGTGGATGATCTTTTTAATGTGCTGTTGGATCCTGTTTGCTAGGGTCTTGTTGAGAATCTTAGCACCCATATTCATCAGTGATATTGGTCTGAAATTCTCCTTTTTGGTGTGGTCTTTGACTGGTTTGGGGATCAGGGTAATTCTGGCTTCAAAAAAGAGTCTGGAAGTTTTACTTCTGCTTCAATTCTTTGAAACAGCTTCAGGAGAATAGGTGTTATTTCTTCTTTGAAAGTTTGGTGGAATTCCCCAGGGAATCCGTCAGGTCCTGGGCTCTTGTTTTTTGGGATTGTTTTGATTACTGCTTCAATCTCACTACTAGATATAGGTCTACTCAGGTTGTCAATTTCTTCCTGGTTCAGTTTTGGTAGTCTATAGTTTTCCAGAAATGCATCCATTTCATCTAGGTTGTTTAACTTATTGGCATATAACTGTTGATAATAGCTTCTGATGATTGTTTCTACTTCCTTGGTGTTAGTTGTGATCTCTCCCTTTTCATTCATAATTTTATTAATTTGAGCTTTCTCTCTTTTCTTTTGGATTAGTGTGGCCAACGGTTTATTGATCTTATTGATTCTTTCAAAAAACCAGCTTCTAGTTTCATTGGTACCTTCTACTGTATCTCTAGTTTCTACCTCATTGATCTCTGCTCTAATCTTGATTATTTCCCTTCTTGTGTGTGGAGTTGGTTTGATTTGTTGTTGATTCTCCAGTTCTTTAAGGTGTAGAAACAGCTGTTGTATTCTGGATTTTTCAATTTTTTTGAGGGAGGCTTGGATGGCTATCTATTCCCCCCTTAGGACCTCCTTTGCTGTATCCCATAGGTTTTGGACCAAAGTGTCTTCATTCTCATTGGTTTTCATGAATTGTTTAAGTTCTTCTTTGATCTCCTGGTTGATCCAAGCATTCTTAAGCAAGGTGGTCTTTAGCTTCCAGGTGTTTGAGTTCCTTCCATACTTTTCCTTATGGTTGAGCTCCAGTTTCAACGCATTGTGATCTGAGAATATGCAGGTTATAATCTCAGTCTTTTGGTATCAGTTGAGTCCTGATTTGTGACCCAGTAAGTGGTCTATTCTGGAGAAGGTTCCAAGTGCACTTGAGAAGAATGAGTATTCTGTTGTTTTAGGGTGGAATGTTTTGTATATATCTATGAGGTCCATCTGGTCCAATGTTTCATTCAATGCTTTTGTTTCTTCATTGATTTTCCGCTTGGATGATCTGTCTATTACTGAGAGAGACATGTTGAGATCTCCTACTATAAATGTATTCATATCGATATGACTCTTTATCTTGATTAATAGTTTTCTTATATAATTGGCTGCTCCCATATTGGGGGCCTAAGTATTTACAATTGTTAGAAATTCTTGGTGGATAGTCCCTTTAAAAATGATGTAGTGTCTCTGAAAAATAACCTGAGGGTTTTGAAGGGGCGGGGGGTGGGAGGTTGGGGGAGCCTGGTGGTGGGTATTGTGGAGGGCACGCATTGCATGGAGCACTGGGTGTGGTGTAAAACTATGAATTCTGTTACGCTGAAAAGAAATAAAAAAAATGATGTAGTGTCCTTCTGTATCTCTGACTACAGTCTTTAGTTTAAAATCTAATTTATCTGATATGAGAATCGCTACCCCGGCCTTCTTTTGAGGCCCTTGGCATGAAAGATGCTTCTCCATCCCTTCACTTTCAGTCTGGGTGTATCCTTAGGTTCAAAATGGGTCTCTTGTAGACAATGTATGGATGGGTCCTGTCATTTTATCCAATCTGCAACCCTGTGTCATTTTATGGGCGCATTTAGGCTAGTGCATTTAGGCTAGAGTGATTATTGATAGATACATTTTTATTAACATCGTGTTACCTTTGAAGTCTTTCTTTCTGTAGATTGTCTCTATATTTCTGTTCAATGATATTCTTAGGATTTTTCCTCTTTTATAGAACCCCTCTTAATATTTTCTTCAGTGTCAGCTTGGTGATCGCATACTCTTTTAAGCTTTGCTGTTCTTGGAAACTCTTTATCTCTCCATCCATTTTGAATGTCTATCATGCTGAATAAAGTATTCTTGGCTGCATGTTCTTCTCATTTAGTGCCCTGAATATATCTTGCCAGCCCTTTCTGGCTTGCCAGGTTTCTGTGGACAGGTCTGACGTTATTCTGATGGGCTTTCCTCTGTACGTAAGGCGCTTCTTTGTCCTAGCTTCCTCAAGAGGGCCTGCCTACAATTATAATTCTTCATTTTTGCTATTAGGTGTCTCGAGGTCTTTCAAGAATCTATAATCTTGGGGGGAGACCGTTCTGCCTCTAGTACATGAACGCTGGCTCCGTTCGCGAGATTCAGAAAATTTTCTTGGATAATGTGTTCCACTATATCTTCTAGACTTCTTTCTTTCTCCTCCCCTTCAGGGATTCCAATAATTCTGACATTGGAATGTTTCATGGCATCATTTATTTCCATGATTCTGTTTTTGTGGCTTCTAAGATGTTTCTTCCAGGCTTCCTCCTGATCCTTTCTTTCTATCTGTTTGTCCTCCCAATCACTAATTCTATCTTCTGTCTCAGTTACCCTAGCTTTTAGAGAATTTAGATTAGATTGGAACTCATTGAGAGCCTTTTGAACATCATCCCTGGTGGCTTTCAGTTCTGCCCTAATCAATTCCCTTTAGTCATCCATGGGTTTTTCCAACCTAGCTATTGCCTGGATAATTGTTAGCTTCAATTCCTTTTCCGACATATTGTCTATGTCAGTAGTCATTAGCTCTGTTGCAGAAGGCCCATCTTCTGAATTTTTCTTTTGTTGAGCATTCCTTCTCCTAGTCGTTTTGGTGAGAGATGGCTGAACGGATGTAGCTGGATGTATCGACCTTGGTGCAGTCAAGGTGCACCCTGGAACAATTCTGAGCAATCAGGAGTCCCCATCCAAATGAAAGAAAAAAGAAAAAAAAAGTGAAAGAGAAGGAGAGACAGGAAAAAAAGGGAAAGTAAAAGAGAAGGCTCAGCCCAAATGGGCCCCAAGGTAAGATTTATGAAGTATACAAACAAGAACAGACAAACAAAAAGACTGATAAAAGTATATGACAAGAGAAAAAAAAAATATATATATATACAAGCAAAAAAAAAAAAAAAAAAGGAAAGAACCTAGTGAAAAAGAACCCCAAGTATAAGATTTATGTACTATCAGGACAAACACAAATTCACAGAAACATTGGTGGGAGTGAAAGATGAGAGAGTGGTTATAAATTCTCAATGTGGGCGAAGAAGGTTATTTTGATTCTTCCTGGATGTATCTTGATATCTTTGTTAAAGGACTCAACTTTCCTAAGATAAAGGGGGATTAAAAATTGGTTTACCTATAGGGGTAGCATTGATTGGGGAAAGGGGATTACCTTGAAGTTTAACTCTATATGAATATTAAAAAATAAAAATACAAGAAAGGAATAAACTAAACTAAACTAAACTAAGCTAAATTAAAAAAAAATAAAAATAGAAAAGCAAAGAAAAACTCAGGTATATGTAATAAAAAGTTCAGGTTAGAAGGTTATTATGAAATTTGATATACTGGGCATCTTACTGTGATGGTAAATAGGTTAAAAAAATTGTCTATATATAAAAAAAGAATGAACCAGGATAGTGGGAAAGAATTAAAAATAAAAGTTTTATCTATGAAGTTGTGGTGTTGTTCTTTTATTGTATTTTTTTTTTTTTTATCCCCTGGTTGGTATTCTGGGGGAGGGGCCTGCCATGTGGATTTTCAGGCAATGTTTCCTGAGTTAAGTCTTCCCACCCCCCTCAAGGGGGTGGGCTCTGAGGAAACCGGTTTTTCAGGCTTTTGTTCTCTGGAGGTTTTTATGTTTGTTCGTTTGTTTTCTCTCCCCTTGGCAGCTCTTGATGGTTTTGGAGGTTTAGAGGAAAGCAAACTGCACCCAGACCTCCCTCTCAGAGAGAAGCCTCAGTCTGTTCCTTCCTGGGTGCTGCAGAGCACATAAGTTCCCCCTTGGCCCCTGGCAGAGCAAGTTCCGAGTCGTGGTCCCTGGGGACACAGGAACTCCTCCTTGTACCCCAAACCACGACAGCAGTGGCTGTCTGGGTGGCTCCGGACCACCAGAGATGTTCCAAGCAGTGATCTCACACTGAGATTTTCCCACTGGCCCAGGCTGAGAGTGCCTGGTCTTTCTGGGTCCGAGAGCGAGGGGCCGGTGCCTGCGCACACTTCTCTCAATGGAGGGTGTGGGGAGCTCGGGATTCAGGCTCTTATAGCACGGCACGGCACTCTCATGGAAGAGTGCAAAAAGGCTGTGTTTCTGCTGGCTGGTGATGCTCCCAGCCCCTCTTGGGACCCCAGGCATTCTCAGGCACGCTGGCTTCTCAGGGACCAAGACCTGGTTTCTCCACCATCCTCTCTCTGGCTCAGTGTCAGGGAGGCTGTCCTGGGTACGCACTCTCTGGCGAGCTGGTGGCTCCGAGACCAAGACCTGGTTTCTCCACCCACACTCTCTCTGGCTCAGCGCCAGGTTGGCTGTCCTGAGTCCAGGGACTTAGCCCCTGTCCCTAACCGCTCCAATTCCCTCAATTTCCCCCAGCGATCCTTTGCTCTTTTTGAGTGCTTTCAACCAGACTCCAAGTTAATGCTGGTCCCCAGACGCAGGGCACTCTCATATTGGGATATTACTTTCCAATGGGTTGCCTCTGGTGGCTTCCTTCCCCTTTTTGTTTATCTTCCGATATTAGTCCGATGTTCCCACTCTGCTTTACCTGCCCACTGGCATCTTCTGCCCCCGTAGAGATCCAGACGTGTATAATTCTGATCTCAGGCTGATTTCATGGGTGATTGGAGTTCTTTGGTAGGTAATCAGTTCACTTTAGGCTACAGGTTGAAAAGGAGCCTCCTCCTACTTCCCCGCCATCTTGTCTCGCCCCACATCATTACTTTCATGAACCCTCTATTCCCATGGTAGAGGCTAGTATCAAACAAATAATCACAGAAATATGAAAGGCTTCAGGTTTCTGATCTGACATGTAAAGAACTTTGAAGTCTTAACTCTAACCCTCAAAATGAAAAAAAAAAAGGCTAAACTAAATGAGAATCATAAACTATTCTTAGATCCATCAGACGATCAAGCTAACAGGGCAAACCACCACCTGCAAACACTGAGGATACAGGTACAAACAGATAATCCCAGCTTCTTGGGAACAGAAGTTGCTGCACAGCCTGGTAGGAACACCTGAAACTCTGACAAGCTGTTGGAGACCAAGCCATGTGCCAGCTTGAGAGACAACATCCTGAGGACATCCCTGCCCCCACACTTCTGTTTACTCACAGAAGGAGAAGGGACATACTCAATTCCAGTCCCCTTCAGCTTTCCTGTCTCATTTACAGAGAAGGCGGAAGCTAAGAAGTGAAAGTCACAGCCTAAGGACACAGGCTCACTGCGGGACTGAGACCTAATCATAGGACTACAGAACACTTCCCTGTACAACACCTACCACCCCATCAACAGTGTTTCTGTATAATTACAGGAAATTACTGCTGACATATTATTAAAATCACATAAAATTACATATGAACTGTCTCTGAAATACATCCCAAAACCAGCCACTCACTTCCTTTCCTTTCCCATGGCTATGACTTTAGTGCAGATTCTTATCTCTTCTGTGAACTAGTAAACTATCTTCCTAATAGGTATTCCTTGTTTATTCTCTAAATTAGCTCCACAGAAATCCCTCTGAATATTGGACCTGGTCACTGCATGTGGTTCGTGCTGTGTCTGGCAGGGTGGGGATGAGGAGGGAGTGTAGCCAAATGACTGAGCATGGGACTCTTTGACTCAAATTCCATGGTTCAAATCTTAGCCCCATGGAATGGTTCCTGGCCCATCTAGGGTGAGAGTCCCCACCACTGCAAAGGAAACATGATAGCACTAACATACCATCCTCACACCATCATTTTTGTTCCTTTACTGATTGCCTTCTGCGTGTCAGGCACTGTTCTGGGTGCTGGGGATATGATGATGACTCTTTAAGACAATGAAACCATCTGGAATATGCTAGGAAAATACAGAGGGAATGGACTCGTCACTCACAGAAGGATAAATAAGGAGACAAAATCCACTACAGGAGGCAGGAGAGTGAGAGCCTGGTGCATCCACACGTTACAGCAAAGCTTCCGCTGCATCTTCATGTCAACCCCAGGTCCTTCAGAGTCCATCTGGTCTCCACAGTGCAGTGACTGTACAGGGTAAGACTGTCCAGGGGTTGCAAATTACAAATTCTGGGTGTGAGAAAATCACTTAGACCTCCATGAACCTTGTTTTTTCATGCCTTAAATGCATATAGCAAAGGTATTAACCACGTGTGATGCTCATGAGAATGAAATGAGTGTTGTATATAAAGAGCATAGTTCCTTGTGTGTGCTGAGGACTCAGTATATGGATTATCAGTTTTGGAGCTCAGAGTCAACAGAAACCAAAACAAGGAAACCTCGGGAAGATCTAACTGTGTAGTAGACAGTGGACACTGCTGGTTGGAGGCTCACTCAGCTCCCTTTGGCACTCACTTTACTGACAATGTCCTTTGGCACATGCCTGTGACTTCTTTACTCTGACTGGAAGAGGGTGGAGAGAGGTCCTGGGGAGTTAATGCTTCTGCAAGTAGCTCTTAGCCAATGATGGACAAGAGTTCTTGGATAAATACTCTAACTCAGACATCCAGCAAGGCAACACTGAGGAATGGTCCATGCTGTTGTTCAAAGGCCCCAGTGGGATTGAGCCCAGCTGCACATGGTCACCTGCTCATCAATGCACCTGGACTGACTTCTTTCTCCATCTCACTTCCTAGGTCTCTTACCTGTGTTTCCTGGTCACCTCCCAAAGAAACTACTTGAAGTCAAATATTTGTCTCAGGATGATCTTCAGAACCTAACCCAAAACATACTCAGTGATGGCAAGATTCTGAAAATAATGGGAAGGGCATTCTAGTTGGGGTGGGGAAATATTTGAGGCTGAGAAGTATAAAAGCAACTGGGATGATATATTATCTAGCTACTCATTTGTATTTTACTCTCTTGTTTGGGACTGAATGTTTGTGTCCCTCTGAACTTCCTATATTGAGATTCTAACCTCCAGTGTGGTGGTATTAAGAGATGGGTACTTTATTTTTAATTTTTTAAAGGATCTTATTTATTTATTTGAGAGAGAGAATGAAAGAGAGCATGAGAGGAGAGAAGGTCAGAGGGAGAAGTAGACTCCCATCAGAGCTGGGAGTCTGATGCAGGACTCGATCCCAGGACTCCAGGATCACAACCTGAGCTTAAGGCAGTGGCTTAACCAACTAAGCCACCCAGGCACCACAAGAGATGGGCACTTTAGGAAGTGATTAGGTCATGAGGGTAGAGCTCTTTATAAAAGGATTAGTGCACTTATAAAGGAGACCCTACAGAGCCCTCTCATTTCTTCTACCATGTCAGTATACAAGAAGATGGGCATCTATTAACAAGGAAGTGGTTTCTCATCAGAACCTGAATCAGCTAGAGCCTTGATCCTGGACTTCCCAGCCTCCAGAACTGTGAGACAAAAATATTCTTTGCTTAAGCCCTCTGGTTTGTGAATTTTCATTATAGTAGACCGAATGGATTAAGATATCTCCCTGTATTTGTCTTCTCTGGCATTCTGAGCAAATAGCCAGGTCTTGTTCCCCTTTTACTTAGAAAGGGATATGCAGCAAGACATAGGCAGACATTTGTTGCAGACAACCCCTCATTTTGGCCCTTAATCTCCACAGGGTTGGCTAAGTTCTATAGGGAAAAGACAGAGGAGGGGAAGGAACCAAGGTTGACTGAGGTTTCCCTCATGGCTGATAAGGTGACATTTGTAAGCAGATGATAGATGTGTAAGACTATGAAGTCAGAGAGATTCAGGAATCAGTAAGATTTTGAAAAGAAAATGTCCGTGAAATGTACCAAGGCAATCTACACCTGAAACACAAGGACTTCTGTGCCCCCCTGGGGCAGACACCACATGGCCTCCTTGCTTTAAGGACTTTGTAGGCTGAGACAACTGGGATATCAGCATCAATCCTAATTAAATATTTTGGAGGTACCAAGTAAGCCTCCAGAATTCTTTTGAAACTTTAAAAATAGAATGGGGGGAATAATAATAAAAGGTTTTTTTTTTTTTTTTCCCCACCAGTCCAGTGATTGAATAGAAGCTTAGAGTCAAGATTTAATAAGGAAAAGTAAATCAATGTGCTATTATTTAAACCTGAGTTCATTTAATATGATACTCATGAACCATCTGTGAAAATGCTGAGTCAGACCAATGCATAGTTTCTTGTGGATGAAGCAGAAGTGGTAAAGCAGGATGGAGAGAAGAAGGGAGGGAGTGTGTTTCAACAGATAGAATGGAACACTGGTGTGCCAAAGTCCATCCTCAGCATTCAACTGGCCCTGGTGAGATCAGCCCCACATTATAGCTGTTATCTTGGCTATATCCTCAGACAGTTGCCCCAAATTTGGACTTGACATTTAGTGTTTGCTCCAGCCTGGAGGGTACATGGATGAAGCCATTCTGAAGACTAGATGGTCCACCAGGATCAAGTCCAATTTTCATGGATGAGCATGGCTCTCCTCTTGAAGACTTGTATAGGGTTTCTAGACTCTCAAGTAGCAAGGTTGAGTTAGTAGAGGGGAAAGAAGCCACACATAGCATTTGACTTTGATGATCAGAAGTAAAAATGCCAAATATGGTGAATAGATCAGCTCACCATAGAAGCTGCCTTCTTTACGACCACCCCCATAACCCTCAAATTCAGCATGTGTGTGACTGATGGCTACTCTGACATTCCCACCATTCATTGAAGAGCCATGTCAGATGTAGGATAGAATTAGTGGTGAGAAGCAGCTCAGAAGCTATAGTTAAAGCCTTGAGACTGAGTCCTATTAGTCCTGTCTCCTATTATCTTCGTAGTTAATAATACTCATACCAAGTAAAATCGTTCTGAGAATTGAATGAAATATGGCAAGTGCAGACAATTTATCAACTATCCAGGATACAAACTGTCTGATATTATAACTTTTATAATTGGCATTTCTAATGATCATTTAACTTCTTCAAACTAAGTCAATAAAATAATACCACTATTCACACAATGTTTGACAGGCAGTAAATATTTTACTTTCTACAACTTTTACATATTTTAACTAATTTTATCACCACACGAACCCTACATGATAGACACTGTTATTGTCCCCAGGTTACAGAAGAGGAAACTGAGGCACATAAGAGTTAAGTGACTCACCCAGGGTCGCATAACTTGTAAGCAGTGGAAGTAGAATTTAAATCAGAGCATCTGGGGGCACCTGGGTGGCTCAGATGGTTAAGCACCTGCTTTCAGCTCAGATCATGATCCCAGGGTCCTGGAATCAAGCACCACATCAGGTTCCCATCAGCTGGGAGCCTGCTGCTCCCTCTACCTCTCCTGCTCCCTCTGCTTGTGCTCTCTCATGCTATCAAATAAATAAATAAAGTCTTTTAAAAAATAAAATAAATCAGAGTGTGTGGTCCTAGAGTTCTTCATTTTACCAGCTAGCTATGCTGCCTTTCTGAATTTTTGTCCCTAATTGTTCTCCCATTACTGTACTTTTCATTCTTTCTTGATGTGTTCATTTAATTTGTGTAGTCATTCTCCCCAAGACCATATATCCCAAGTGTCATGGGCACCACACAAACCTAAGTCCAGGATGCCCAGTGTAAGTGACAATGAACTATGCATACTTTCTCGAATGTTTTCCAAACCCCTCAGAGGTGCAAAAGGTTTCAATCTAAGCAAACACAATTTTATATATGTGTGATAATTTTATGCATCAACTTGCCTGGGCCTTGGTGCCTAGATGTTTGGTCAAACATTATTCTAGATGTATCTGTGAAGGTTGGTTTTAGATGACATTAATATTTAAATCTGTGGACTTTGAATAAAGCATGATACCCTTTGTAATGCAGGTGGGCCTCATCCAATTAGTTGATGGCCTTACTTTACAAAAGAATGACTTTTCCTGAGAAAAAAGAATTCTGCCAGTAGATGATCTATGAACTCAAACCATAACTCTTCCCTGGGTCTCCATACTGCTGGCCTGCTCTGCAGCTCTTGGACTTACCACACCTCTGTAATCACATGAACCTTAAAATCTCTCCATAGATAGGTGGGTAGATGGATAGATAGATAAACACATAGATAGATAGATAATAGATGGACATGTAGATACATAGATAATAGATACAGCCATACTGAGATACTGATACATAAGATAAATAGATATTCATCCCAATGGTTTTCTATCTCAGGAATAGCTACAAAATGGGAATGCTTATTGAGTGACCCCTTTACCTGCAAGTGCAATGCAGAGAATGGAAGGAAAATGATGAGTTTGTGGGGTAGAAATAACTTAGCTTGAAGGAGATGTCAGACCTTTAACACCAAACAGACTGTCAGTAACAGTAAAAGCAGTGGTCCTTCCTCCTGCCAACATCAGCGCCCTAAATTTGCCTAGAAGCTGAGTTCCCACATCTGCCAGCTACATCCTGTTGGAGTTCTAGTATGAACAGGAGCCACGTGAGGCACACTGCAGCCAAGCATGTGCCAGTAGGGAAGTGGACCATTTCTAGCAAGCCAAGAAACTTTTATTGAGGTGTTCTTTCTTCCTGATGGTGCTCCTGGGAGTTTGCTCAGCCCTGGAGTTCATTCTGGACACAGTGCAGAATGATAAAGAAACAAGGCAACAGGCACAAGAGAGCTTTAGAAGGGGCAGGGGTGGTGAACACCACAGGCAGAGCATAGGAAAGCTTCCCCAGAATTTAGCAGTAGGTGACCTTAAAGGAGGCAGAGCCAGTTACCTGGAGGTTAGAACAACCTTGATTTCAGGATCTTGAAAAAGAAATAGGATGTGAGAAAGTGCAGACAGTAAAAGGAACAAATGGCAAGAGAATGGAGAAAATATGATTTGGTCTTTCCATAAGCTTAGCATAAGAAAAATGTAGAGTTAAGTCTCTCTTTCTGATTCACCCTCTTCTCCCTTTCCTTCCCCTCCCCTTCCTTTCCTCCCTCTCTTCTCCCCTTCCTTTGCTCCCCTTCCTGCCTCTTTCCTTCCCTTTCCTTTAGTATTGGACATGGAGGTGCTCCTTGAGCATGTTTATATTCTGAGAAGGCACAGAGACTTAGAAGGATAATTGATGGGCAGAGTCTTTAAGGAAGTTGGAGATGACAGATTTTGAACAGAGCTGGGACAGTTATGTGCCAAGCTCTTTGCTTACAGTGGCGATCCTAACCATCGGTATCACATCTGGCTCTTCTTGTCAGCCGGTTGTCAAACATCAGGAAAGAACACAAAGCACCTGGAACAGGCAGTATCTTCACTCTACCCACATGCTCTTGAATTCTTTGTATATTTCTGTATTCACTCTTTGTGAATTGGTTTGTTTGCTTATTTATTTCATGTACCAGTAAGGTTTCTCAAGTTTTCCTTGGTTTCTCGCACAGATAACTATGGCTTTTCCTGGGGGAACTGCCCTCAGGCTACCTGCAGGCACAGGTAACAGGAGATAATCTGGGAGTGCATTCCTTCCAGGTAGCCTTTGACCCCTAATAGACAGATACAAGGGTGCAGCTAAGACCAATTTTCTTGTTCTAGTAGCAACAACTCATAGGCACATTTTCCAATTAAGAATTTCCTTCTGGGAAAGGAGGAAGTCAATCTTCTGGGACACATTGCTTGAGTTCTTGGTCTTGTTTGGCTCCTCTTCCCTTTCCTACTTCCTCCACTCCCTACAGGTCTCTGTCATGAGATGATCTTTACTAAATAGCTTGCAAATAAATCCTCCTTCAGAATGAACTTTCTGAGATCCCCAGTTAAAACAGATGCTTGTCTAACTCAATAAGAGGAGTTGAGAAAGAATATTCTAGACAGAGTAATTAGCAGGATCAAGAGCCAGGGGTGGGAAAAGGAGCCAAAAGACGACCTCAGCCAGGCTTGCGGGTGAAGGCAGGATGAACAACCTAAAGAAGCATCCATCCTTTTGTAGAAGACAGAGATAACAGTTGGTAAATCAAGTTTCAATGTTGTACTTGTCTTTTCCCTTTGAGATTAGACTGTGGGAAGCAGAATTGGATTTGGGTAGGTAGGTTAGCAGTATTTCTCCTGGTTTATCTCTGTACTTGAGCACTGTAGGGCAAGTCTGGCTGTTATCCCAGAGCTGTGTGCTGGGCATCTGCTCAGTCCCCCCAATGTGCCATGCTCTATCTCTAGAGCAAATACACACTTGTGTTCCCCAGGAACTTACACACTATAGGAAAGTAAGTGGCAGCAGAGTTTGGTAAGAGCCCCAGGCTATAGGATTCAGAGGAGGGGGAGCCAACTGCCTAAGGGCTTGAAGAAATTTCTATCCCCACTGAGGGGGTGAGATGAGTACAGGATCTCCAGTGCGCATTTCAGATGAAATGCAGAGTAAAGGGTTTAGGAAGGGCAAGCAGGAAGCCATCCAGAATACAGCAGTCAGTTCAAGGCTAGGCAAGAGCATGTGTGTTCAGAGAAGAATAAGTGAGTCCAGAATGACTCCAAACACTCCAAGTGTGGGCCATTGATGGTCAAAGAATCATAGGGTTGTACATTTATCCAATTAATGAATTTGAATGTTAATCAGTAGGACATGGTGAGCCAGTGGATCTTTATATAGTCAAAGGAGGAGCATTTCTTCACCTTAAGCAGGTAATGGACAACGTGGCAAAAAAGAAGATCATGGTTGGCCCATGACCCACACACAGCACAGGCCAGCTTCCTCCTTGCATTCCATCATCTGGGCTGGGAACATATAGCAGTAGGTCCTACTTCTGATAAACAGAATTCTGTATTTTTGTATGCTTGCATTTCTAGGCAACCACGCCAGCTCTGAACCCTGAAGGCATTCATGTACAGTTTGTTTTTAAGTCTTTTAATTTGGTAAATTGTCCTCTGAGACTGACATGTATACTCAAGCAGTGTCTTTCTTCTTTTGCTGTTATTTTGCTATTTCTTTTGAGTAATGGTCTTACAGAACTAATAATTAGCATACAATTAAATACAAAAGCAATCAACCCAGGAAGATGCCTCCTATAATTTGCTGCAATCTCGCCTGAGCCCAGATTCCCTTTTACTCTTTGATAACTCAAGCCTGTGTGGCAAAACATTCAATTATGAGCAGCCCCAATATTAAAGGAGTACCTGGATTAAAGCAATGCAAAATCAAACAAATCAGGGCTGTCTTGTTTCCTTAGCAGCCCACAGAGATGAGGCCTCAGCAGGTAGCAAAATACACAACTGACCCTACATCCCATAGAATGGTTAACAAAAACAACGTGGTCAAGAAACCTTGGAAATAAAAGAGGGAAGCTTTTGGTCATGGCTTTCTTTCCTTTGCTGTCAAAACATTTGCTTAGGAGAGAAATGCTATATATCCAGACCAAGTTAGTGCACCAAATATAGTTCCAAGGGCAACACTGATCATTTAGTAAAAGAGGCACCAAGGGGCTGTTCCTTGAAGTTTCTTCTGTGCCAAGCATTTTATGAATAGTATTGCTAATTTTCACAATAATTCTGCCAATGGGTCTATTAACCACATTTTGCATTTGGAAAACAAAGACTCTGGGAAGTTCAGTAGAAACTTATCCTGGTGAATGGGTTATGGAGGAAAGGGATATTTTAGGCTTTCCTAGGGGAACGTACATATGGAGTAGGGAAAGATATATTCATTATCACAGCAGAATATGATATTTTGCAAACTGAAAAAAAAACAATACAAACAGAAACAAACAAACAAAAACTGGGCCTAATCTGCCCATCCTGCAGAGCTAGCTGAAGATAGGTCCTTTTTTCCTTGGGTCAGAGTTTCCTGAAGTTCAGAGGGCACCTCTTAATTACTCCAATCCCAGAAGGGGTTTCAGAATCTGTCGAGGTCCCCATGATGTTCAAGTTTATCAAAATGGTGCATGGCTTACAAAACAGTGAGAAACACTGAAGGCACCACACATTCTAGCACAAGGTTACAACAGCAGGGATAGATTCAGCAAATAATTTAATACTCGTCAATTAAATCTATATCAGCTTACACTTTATTGCACTATACTATGTGCTTGGCATTATACTCAATGCTGAAATATAATGTCACACAGAAATTAGTGTGCTACACCAATTACCTCCCATTGGGGAGCAGATAATAAGTAATAAATGACAGTGACGGGGAATAAGTACTATAAAGAAAAGCAGAAAGCAGGGAAGAGAGATAATAATGGGGGGTGATGAAAGCAGGAGGTTCCATAGGGTAGATGAGTAGATTGACATAAGATGGTTACAGTGGATGTTTGAAGAAGGGATGCTTGAGCCAAGACCTAAGTGAAGCCACAGAGTAGCTCTGCAGAGAAGAGCTTGGGGAGGGAGATATACCCACATGGCCCAGGAAGAGCAAGGAGGCCAGTGTGGCTTCTGGTCACAGAAGGAGGTAGTAGGATGAGATGATGCATGGTCCCACAGACCACACTGAGGACTTTGAAAATAAACATATAGTTGAATAATAGTGATAGCAAGCACATATATGCCAGACAATGCTCTTAGTACTCTCTCTGGAAAGCCTTGAATTCTTTCAACAATCTGGAATTAGGGTGGGAGAATGAGAATTGGCTCAAGCTTGTAGAGCTGGTAAATAAGGACCCTGGATTTGAAGGTGGGCATTGGGGCTCCCACATCTGTTTTTGTACTTTTTGCACTATAATGTCACTACAAATAATTTTTACGATAACAAAACAGGATCCCTGGAAAGTGAGTGATGGAAGAGCTACTTTGCTCTGCAGGGCAAAATGCTCTACAGGTGTACTTTGTCCATCTGCATGCACTTCAGGCTGCTAAGAGATTAATTTACTAATTACTGTGCTGGTGAAAATCAATAATGGCATTTTACACAAGTGCAATGTTTAACGTTTAGGCTATTGAGTCATATTAATTCAGCAAGTCCCTAATGGAGGAGGTGGGGATCAATTGTGAGTCAGATTCCCAGCAGGGCTTGGTACTCATCCCAGTAAGACCAAATCACCATTGTTAGAAATACTGACACAGTATAAGAACATATATCCTTGCCAACTGTTTCCTCTATAGGCCAAAATGAAATAAGTACAGGCAAATACTAGAGGGAAAAGCACACTCAGAAAGATCCACTTACGGGGACTTGAATTTTAGTCCTGCCTCTACCACCAACTTGCTGTCATTTTTGAGAAGCTATGTCATCTTCCTACATTTCAGTTTTCTCTCCCACCAGATGGAGATAAGATCTGCCTCAAAGGACTTGGAAAAAGAATAAAGGACACTAAATGATGTGACCATCATTCCTCTGGCCCAGAAGTTGAAAGGTGACATTCTCACCATTCTAAGGGACAGATTAGGACAAGATGGACCCATGAATGGGCTCTGATTCTGAGGGCCTAGAATTGAGAAGTATTGTTTATGATGCAATTGGCAGGAGGTCAATTGTAGGAGAAGTTATGGAAATGTAATCAGAAATCTTAGCATGAGCATCTACCCAAAATGGCACAAACCAGGCCAAAACTGTGGTGGGAACCAGTATGCGAGCATAAAGGAGGTCCAAGCATGTGGGATGAAAACAGGCAGACACAGATGTCAGGACACAGGTCTGTGTCCAAAGCATTGGTGGCTGGAGGGTGCACATGGCAGAATTACCTGGGCTGAGTCAAAGCACTCCCGCATCTGTGACTGAGAAACTTACACTCATTCATTTGTTTCTGCTTGTCTCACTTTCTTTTCTTTCACTTATTGCATAGACATTGTTGAGTTTTTGAGTGTCTTGCATGTACTAGTGTTGGTCTGGCTACTGAGATAAAGCAAAGAACAAAATAAGCCTGGTCCCTGTTGTCATTAACCTTCTACGATCCCAAAGGAATAAGGAAGGGCACAAGAATAAAGAAATTTTTAAAATATTGTGATAATAAATAACGTGAAAATAAAATAGGGGCAATTGTTCAGTGACAGACCGAGAGCGACTTTAGATAGTGTGGTCATAGAGAAGCCTCTTTTCTTCCCAGATTTTATTTTGAAAATTTCAAAGCTGAAATTGTCAAGGAGCTGAAAGAACAGAACACAAGTATAAGCACTCATGTAGATTCTCAAACTTCAGATTTTCATCATGCTTGGTTTTCCTTTGCTGAACCATTTAAAATTAAATTGTAGACCTCATGACACTTGATTGGTAAGTCAATGCATTTGGCATTAAGAGCAAAGTGCTTCTATGCATGTCAGTATCACTATCACTTCCAAGTTAACACTGACATAAGAACATCAGATAGTAAAGAGGTTTTGTATTCCTTATGAGTGGTGGGTCAAGATTTTGTAATTGAGGCTATTATTAGGACTTATATAATAAAAGGAAAAATAAATTACCCCAAAATTTATATTGATGAATTAAAAATATAGTAATAACAGTAAAATTTGTTTATTTTGTACTATAGATCTCCCAATGTGAATAATGGAATTTTTTAGGGGGGGGGGAAGGATAACATTTTATTTAATTGGGATTCAGTTCATGTCCCCTCTAATCAAGTCAATTGTAAATATTCATTTGTTTATATTGATTTGTAATACCCTTTTACATATTTCCTCTCTAAGTTTTTTAACAGTTCAGTACAGCCAAATACTGATATCAATCTATGAGCATATGATTATGTATTCCTCAGTTAGAGGCCCTTACAGAATTTTATTAGATTATTTTCTACATTTTCCTTTTAACATGCATTATATTACGGATCAATCACACTCAACTGAAGATTAGTTGGAGGTTCCTCTATTGCACATTTAAATAGGGTTTTAAATATAGAAATTTTCTTTACACTTGCACGGAGGTCTGAAAAACACTGCTTAAACTATAGTGAGAACTCATAAAAATCTATCTGTTGTGTATTTATGTGGGAATGGAGATCCTGCTTGTTGTTAACCACCTCTTGCAGGGGGGAATTATAAGGCAGGTTAACATGACATGACTCAAACAATATTAGTTGTCATTGAAATGACTTTACCACGTCTACATTCTGTATTCCACTCTTTCACCTAATAATTTCCTGTAGAATTCCTTACACAATATTATCAAAACTAAAGGAGAATCTAATTTCTAAATCCACTTAATGTTATGTAAAAGTGGTTGAGGGCAGATTTTCTTGTCCAGGAAGATTTCAATTTTGTTCCTGAGCTTGAATAACTATAATAAAACTTAAGCCAATGAACCGCCATATTCATCTTTTATTACTACTGAAAAAAAATCACAGAACTAATGATGGTGAAGTCCTTGAGAGCAAATGAAATACACTCCTGATATTATTAGTTTGATGACATATGATAGATTCAACTATTTTTCACATAGCACCTCCTGATGGCTAATACAAGGAGGCTTCTAATACCTTAAATTTCCACCAGCTTTGGAAATCTGTGCAAGTAACCTGTGTTTGTTTCACATGTACTTTTATCTCCATCAGGGATAGCAAATTGTAGCAGATTTCACTTCAGCTTGTACTGAATTAGTGTTTTCTCCATTTCTCCAAAAATGTTCTCATCAGCAATTTATCCAAACAGACTAATATGACTGTGGTTAACACTGAGTCTTCAAATAAACAACTACTGGGCAGTCTGGTAACATCCATAGACTTAATGTCTGTAGACTCATCAAGAACCCAGGCAACCACCTGCAAGCATTCAACTACCTGCTTGTTGACGTCACTTAGAAAGGTCTCAACTCTCTCAACTTTTCCCATGAAAGGCCCACAGCCTGAAGTTTATTTTCTCTGGATACATGTCTCCAGGAGCTGCCTTCAAACACAATTTAATTGATCATAATGGGTAAATGTTTTTGTTGCTTAGCTAACAAATGTGCCACTCAAAAATTTAGATTTTTTAAAATATTTATTGGAGAGAGAGCATGATGGAGGGAGGGTCAGAGGGAGAAGCAGGCTCCCCACCTAACAGGAAGCTTGACATGGGACTTGATTCCGGGACTCCAGGATCATAACCTGAGCCGAAGGCAGGCACTTAACCAACTGAGCCACCCTGGAGCCCCCAAAATTTAGATTTGTTAAAACCTCATTTTCTTTTTTTTTTCAATTTTTTAAAATTAATTTCATTCCTTTTCAGCATAACAGAATTCATAGTTTTACAACACACCCAGTGCTCCATGCAATGCGTGCCCTCCACAATACCCACCACCTGGCTCCCCCAACCTCCCACCCCCTGCCCCTTCAAAACCCTCAGGTTGTTTTTCAGAGTCCATATGGTTTCACTTACTTGCGGAGCATAACAAATAACACGGAGGACATGGGAAGATGGAGAGGAGAAGGGAGTTGAGGGAAATTGAGGGGGAGATGAACCATGAGAGACTATGGACTCTGAAAAACCCCATTTTCATTTATTATTTTTGTGAAGAACGTTTTGCTTTGATGGAATCCTCAGTTGCAAATCTTGTGAATTTTCTGATTATTGCTTTCCTATGAGTTAGAAATATTATAATGAGTGTTTGGTCAGATAATGTCAATGTTTATTGTATTTTTTAGCCTAGGTATACTGCCCTTACATAAAAACACAATATTTTGACATCTAATAATAAAATTTGACATTTGATAATAAAATAATCCATACTCCACTATGGTTTAAAAGGGCAAGGTTGAGAGTCCATTTCTTTTCTCTTCTTTTCTTGTTTATACACGATGGGTATGCACTGATAATTAATAAAAAGTATGGCGATATACATGGAACTCAGAACCTTGTCAAGGCAATTAACAGTGTACCAAGCAGGAGGGTGAAACAAGGAGAGCATTACACAGTCTCTGTCACAACTATGCTACCTGTCCTGTGGTGTGAAAGCAGTCACAGGTAACACAAAAATAAGTGAACATGGCTATGTCCCAAAAAACTATTTATGGACACCGGAGTTTGAATTTCCCATAATTGTCATGTATCACAAAATAGTATCATTATTTTTACTGTTTTCAACCATAAAAATATGTAAACATTATTCTTAGGTCATAGGCCATTAAAAAATGAAATAAAATAAACAGGTGGCAAGTTGGATTTAACTCCGGGCTTTGTCATGCTCTGATCTTGAGCTGGCCCACTGCCTTTATTGACTTTCCTTTCCTTTCCTTTCCTTTCCTTTCCTTTCCTTTCCTTTCCTTTCCTTTCCTTTCCTTTCCTTTCCTTTCCTTTCCTTTCTTTTCCTTTCCTTCTTTTGCCTTGTTTGGGGTTTCTTTTTTTTTTTTTTCTTTTGAAACAATCTCAAACTAACAAACATCATTAAAGTATAACTTTTTCACTTGACCTATTTGATAAGAAGTTGTTGGCATGGTGCTCTATCATGGTTAAATACTTTATCCTGCCCAGAAGGACAGTCTCCAAATAGCTACAACACAAACATTCAAATTAGGAAATTAACATCGATACCTTACCATCATCTAATGTTCCCACTACACAAATGTTCCCAACTGCTCCTTATAACAAAAGGATCCAGGTTGTAATCGGACTTGCATTCAATTGTCATTTCTTATTAGTTTCCATCAGTTGATGAGAGTTTCTTAGTCTTTGCTTGAATTTCTTAATGTTGACATTTTTGAAGGTTATAGATGAGCTATTTTGTAGAATGTCCTTCAGTTTGATTTAGTTTGAAGCTTATTGTGATTTGGATTATGCATTTTTTGGCAACAATATCATAGAATCAATGGTATGTTCTTCTCATTGCATCCTATCAAGTGACACAGAATTTTAATTTCCCCCATTACTAATTATGTAATTTTGATTTTCTGATTAAGTCAGTCTCTGATGTGTTTCTCCACTGTAAAGCCACCTTTTCCCCTTTGAAATTAACAAGTAGTATTGTGGAGGCTTATTTTTAAACTATTCCATTTATATCAAGCTTTTATTTTTAATTTATATATCATGTGCATATTCTTATCAGTATGCACTTATGGTTTCACAGTTTATTCATTAAGTTATAATTCTTTACTATCATTATTGTTATGATGCTCAAGATCCTCTAGATTTGGTCAATGGGATCCCCACCCAGCTTTTTTCTATGTCATGTGACATGCCCTTATCATTGTCCAAACACTTTCTTATTTTATCATATAACAAGATGCTTCATATTATACTTTCTCTGGCCCAGCCATGAAATAAGATATCTTCCAATAAGCATTGGCTCCTATCTTTGGAAAATGGTATATAGAATCCAAGATCTGTGTGCTGGGTGTGAAGGCTAAGGATCCCAGGTTCTCTCAAAGGATGGAACTAAGGCATATGTGTATGTATACTCATACACACATTGACATAGTTCTTTTTCTGTTTATCTATCTGTCTATATTTAAAAGCATGAGTTCAGTATAAAAACTCCAATTAAGCACCATAGGGTTTGAATTTATCTTTCTTTCTTTTCTTGCTTAGAGTTCTCTTCTCCAATAGGAAGAAAATTGTGTTCCATTATCCATACATGTACTCATTGGATCAGAATTCCTGAATGTGACTATTATTGTGACCACCACCCTTACACAACACAAGGCTCATCCCATTGTCAAAACTTCACTGACTACCTATTGCATTTCATTCAATGTACTACATGTTTGGGAAGCAACGGCTAACGAAGGCATCAATATGCTACTAGGAAAGCCTGGTAAAAGTAATAACACAAGTGAATGCATAGTTGAAACTGGAAAATGTGTTTGGAAAGTGTGAGGGCTTTTTGGTCATAATGGGTGTTGGTAGGCTGGTGTCTGTCTGATGGTGAGACCATAATCAAATTTGCATTTCCAAAAGATCCCCCTGGTTATAAGTCAAGAGTAGGCTCTGTATGAAGGGAGATCAGTTAGGGAGCAGTTGCAATAACCTGGGTAAAAAGATAAAGGTAGCTTGGAATATGCGACAAATGTTACATTCAGTAGAGATTTGTTGCATGTGTGTTGAACAGACCCATCATTTCCTTCCTGAAAACATCAGTTCCTTTCTACCAAACTTTTTTTTTTAATTGTGTTGTTAGTCACCATACAGTACATCATTAGTTTCTCATGTTAGCCAAAATTTGGAAAGAGCCAAGATCCCCTTCAACAGATGAATGGATAAAGATGATGTGGTCCATATACACAATGGAATATTACTCAACATCAGGAAAGATGAATATCCAACTTTTACATCAACTTGGATGGGACTAGCAAACTTTGACGCATGTTTCATGATGACAGAGAACAGTAACAATCTCTGAAAATCATCTTTTTTTTTAAGTTTCTTTTCAACGTAACAGTATTCTTTTTTTTTTTTTTTTTTTTTTGCACCACACACAGTGCTCCATGCAATACGTGCCCTCCTTAATACCCACCACCTGGTTCCCCTAACCTCCCACCACCCTGCCCCTTCAAAACCCCTCAGGGTGTTTTTCAGAGTCCATAGTCTGTCATGGTTCACTTCCCCTTCCAATTTCCCTCAAATCCCTTCTCCTCTCCATCTTCCCATGTCCTCCATTTTATTTGTTATGCTCCACAAGTAAGTGAAACCATATGATAATTGACTCTCTCTGCTTAACTTATTTCACTCACCATAATCTCTTCCAGTCCCATCCATGTTGCTACAAAAGTTGGGTATTCATCCTTTCTGATGGAGGCATAATACTCCATAGTGTATATGGACCACATCTTCCTTATCCATTTGTCCATGGAAGGGCATCTTGGTTCTGTCCACAGTTTGGCGACCATGGCCATTGCTGCTATGAACATTGGGGTACAGATAGCCCTTCTTTTCACTACATCTGTATCTTTGGGGTAAATACACAGTAGTGCAATTGCAGGGTCATAGGGAAGCTCTATTTTTAATTTCTTAAGGAATCTCCACACTGTTCTCCAAAGTGGCTGCACCAAATTGAATTCCCACCAACAGTATAAGAGGGTTCCCCTTTCTCCACATCCTCTCCAACACACATTGTTTCCTGTCTTGCTAATTTTGGCCATTCTAACTGGTGTGAGGTGGTATCTCAATGTGGTATTAATTTGAATCTCCCTGATGGCTAGTGATGATGAACATTTTTTCATGTGTCTGTTAACCATTTCTATGTCTTCATTGGAGAAGTGTCTGTTCATATCTTCTGCCCATTTTTTGATATGATTATCTGTTTTGCATGTGTTGAGTTTGAGAAGTTCTTTATAGATCCTGGATATCAACCTTTTGTCTGTACTGTCATCGCAAATATCTTCTCCCATTCCGTGGGTTGCCTCTTTGTTTTGTTGACTGTTTCCTTTGCTGCGCAGAAGCTTTTGTTCTTGATGAAGTCCCAAAAGTTCATTTTTGCTTTTGTTTCCTTTGCCTTTGGAGACATATCTTGAAAGAAGTTGCTGTGGCTGATATTGAAGAGGTTACTGCCTATGTTCTCCTCTAAGATTCTGATGGATTCCTGTCTCACGTTGAGGTCCTTTATCCATTTCGAGTTTATCCTTGTGTACGGTGTAAGAGAATGGTCGAGTTTCATTCTTCTACATATAGCTGTCCAATTTTCCCAGCACCATTTATTGAAGAGACTTTTTTCCACTGTATATTTTTTCCTGCTTTGTCGAAAATTATTTGACCATAGAGTTGAGGGTCCATATCTGGGCTCTCTACTCTGTTCCATTGGTCTATGTGTCTGTTTTGATGC